>JANAVB010027997.1:6425482-6615482 GCA_029216955.1 Iris pallida
TATATATATATATATAAACCTAGAAAAATATATATGGGTGTGTAAACCTAAATTCTGAACCTTACACTACGTTTGGGAAGGAGGGGAAATAGAGGGAGGGGAAAATTTGAGGGGAAAGTGGAGGAAAAATTAGAAACTAAGGTGTTTGGAAAGGGGGGAAAGAAATAGGAGGAGAGGAATCTGGAGGAAATTTTTTGGTAGGCCCCACCAAAAAATTTTTCTCCCAAATCCGGGAGGAAAGTGTACGTGATTGAGGGAATTGGGTAATATTTACCCAATTACCCTCAATCAATTCTCTTTCTTTTTCTAGGTTGTCCGTTCATATTCTTTTTTCTTATTTTTTTCTTCGAGTATATTATTTCTCTCCTATCAGCTTACATATCACAAAAATATTATCTGTTGTGATTGCTACATATCAGGTAATCAAACTATCTATCCCTTTTATTTTGTTCTATTTTTAAATCTTGTTGATTTTAAATTTTGTTCAAATATGTAACTTACGTCAATTTCTGTACATGAAGTTTCTGTGTAGTTTGTTTAAACAAATATTTAACAACTATCTTATCACAAGATTAAACAAATATGTCTCTATAAAATATAGGAGTTTCTGTGTAGTTTGTTAAATTTTTAAATCTTCTTTTGGAAGTTTAAATTTACGTATGTTAATTCTGTGTAGTTTGTTAAATTTTAAATCTTATACGTGAGGATGTCTTATACGTGAGTTGTAGATAAAATCAATATTTGCTTAAGATAAATTAATAGACTCAATATAATTATTAATAGATATATAATATATATTATATATATATATATATATATATATATATATATATATATATATATATATTAGACTATATATATATATATATATATATATATATCTATATATATATATATATAGTCTATTAATATTATATTGAGTCTATTAATTTATCTTAAGCAAATATTGATTTTATCTACAACTCACGTATAAGACATCTCAAAAATAAATAAATAATAAATATCGTGGGAGTTTAATTGCTATAATTTTATTATTTTAAAGATAAAATTTTATTATTTAAATCTTAATTCAAATATAAGATTTGTATTTTGATTTATTTATTAGTTAAATTCTTACATTACTGTATTATCTCTAATAATAAAAATACAAATATAAACATATATAGCTAATCTTAAAAAAATCTATTTAATCTACAACTCACGTATATAGTTAATCTTAAAAAATCTACAACTCACATGTATAATTAATCTACAATTCACGTACATATAGTTAATCTTAAAAAAAATATACAACCCACGTATATAGTTAATCTTTAAAAAAATCATAAATGTGGGTTGTAGAACCTCATAAATATATATTTATGATTTTTGAGATATCTCTAGCAAAAGAAAATCATAAATATAAGATTTCTTTGTTTATGAGGTGTCTTATAGATTTATTTATAGTTAACTTGATATATATATTACATGATTAGTTAATCTACAACTCACGTTATGAGACACCTCATAAATAAAACTTACGGATGAGTTTAACTCCTATCATTGATTATTTTAAAAATCATGAAAAAGTTAAGGACAAATCAATAATTTATCTATCTCCCACAAACAAACAAAAGTTAATTTTTTACTTTTCCTCTCTTTCGGTCATCCAAACAAGAAGAGGTAAAGTTAACTTTCCTCTCCCTCAATTTTCCTTCCTCTCAAATTTTCCTCTCCCTCCCTCCTATGTTCCCAAACATAGTGTTAGTATTTAATGGCACATAAATCGATGTAATCACTCTAGAATTCTTCATATAAGGAAACAAAAGCATTATCCTCGAAATTAGTAGATGGAGTACTTTGGATATTACACTGTTTGAACCAAATTTAGCTTGAGGCCGTGGCACAATGTTTGACAAATTCACTTGCAGTTGCAGCTGCGTAAGTAGTTATCAACAAATTTGGTTTGCTGCTCAAATGTAAATGCAAGAAGAGGAAAAAAAAAAAAAAAAACCCACAATTGACACTCAATTTACAAGCGACTTGTCATAAAAAATCAACTGCATGTCTAGCTTTACATTCCACTCCTGTCCTGGTAATACATATATTAGTGATTAAATTAATGTCTTCACAATATTAATAATATAAAAATTAACGAACGTGTACAAACTATAGAATTCTTATAAATATTAACTTGTGGCACGTTAAATTTAACGTTACATGTTGATATGTTGATTTGGATGTCTTTTTTTTTAAATGTCATTTTCTTCGACTTGACAAATGCCAAAAAAAAAATATATATATATATATATAATATATATATATATATATATTATATATATATATATATATATTGTCTTACTGTGTGATCATAAGACGGAACAATGACTGACCAGCGACGGAGTAGCAAACGCATCAGCGACAAATCAACTATGAAAAAAAAAAAAGTCAACGATTGAATGGCGACAAATCGTCGACCAACTTTTTGGTCACTGTTATGATATTGTTTGATACAGAAAAAATATTAAAGACGGTCGTTATTTTCGTCGCTAAATTAGTCGCCGAGGTATCAACGGATATATAGTGTTATTTTGTCGCTAAGTTAGTCGTTGATTCCTTAATTCAGTAACTGCATCAGCTACAAAAATTAAAGAGCGACATAAATTAACGACCGAATTTTTCCATATTTGTTCAGTCATTATTCATTTTTAGCGTCCAAAATTTTCGACCGTCGAAATAGCGACGGAAACTTCCGTCGTTATTTTGCAGAAATTTGGGTTTGGAATTGCTTCTCTATTTGCTCGGTTTCTGCTAATTTTATTGGAGAGAAGTTCCAAAGGTTGTTTCTCAGTAATAACTTGTTAATTCTTTTTTAAAATTTAGTTCAACTTCAAAAAAAAAAAAAATTATAACATATAAAAGCCTACTGTCAAAGAATTGTTTAGCCACCTCTACAAAAACTAGACCAAATATTTATGAAATATAGGTGGAATTATGTTAATGGTTGACATTTTGGAAAATTTAAGACGGACCAAGCTCTAGATAGATATCTACAATCAGGAACTGATCCAAAAACTAAAATTGAAATAGGCTACAATAAATTATGATGGACTAACCATATAAATAAATCAAAAATTCAAAAATATAATTAAAAAAAAGAGTAAAAAAAAACTTCTACAATTGCCAGTTGGTCCCAACAATTATTCCAATAATATATCATTGAATTGTTTATTTGGTTTTCTTTCCACCAAAACTTATCCCTTAAAAAATCTTTGAATAATTCCAAAACTTTTTCCAATGGGGTTACGGTCAAGGGTGTCATGGCCAGCTCAAATTCAAAGGGCTCGAGCGTGCGCGTGTCACCTCCACTTTAGCTCACAACCCACCGGCACCAGCGAGACACTGCCCACGTCCCCACCTCCACCATATGCATGCACTCAACCTAAAGCCATACTCGTACGTACAAACAACTCATGCGTACGTACGTGCTCCTTCTCCTTCCACATAAAAAAAAAAAAAATAGCACAAACCACAATTCTATCCCCCCAATCTCCTCCAAAAGCGACCGCATAGAACAAGAATATTTCCATTCCTATCCTGTGCTCTCAAAAGTTAATTTCGCCGTAAATAGAACGGAAGTCTCTCGGCCTTCTGGGAATGACTGTTATTTATTTTAAATTTTATTATAAATATTTAGTTTAGTTTTTCTATAGTCATTTTAGCAAAACCAAAACACAGAAATCATAATAAAGGGTGGCTTACAATATTTAGCAAATAAAAGTCATTAATAATAATTTTATATTTCTGAGTAGCATTAAAAAAAAAAATCTATTTTTATTTATAATCAATGGTTATCATATGTCAGCATAAAATTAATTTTATATTATTATAAGGTAAAAAATAAAATTAAAATGTGGTATGGTAATCTAAATTTTAGAGCGTGACTAAAAATGGACTTAAAAATAATGTATTTTACGTCCAATTTAACAAAAATAAATTATGTAATAGTGAATCAATCATGGGACTAGTCAGTCCTTACTCCAACAGAAAAGATTGCTATTCCTATTCCCCATGTCAATCCTCGTCTCGAGTACTCAATACGTGTCGCCGCTCACGAGCCCCACGTAGGTGGTACCCCTCCTAAAGTGGAGGAGCAAAGTACGCTCCGCGCCACTCTCGTACCTCTCCCCACCCCGTCAGACGTCGTCAGCTGACGTGGAGAACCGGACAACCGTGGTGACGCAAGCGGTGACAAAACCAACCGGCACGTGCGCTCCAAGACGCCTCCCTTCGGCCGTTCGACACGTGTCGAACTTCTGGCGGCTATATATTTCCGGTCCCGGTCTGAGCCTCCAGTTCGAAAGCTGCTTGCTTTCCACAGGAATTTACAAGAAAGGGATAAAATTGGGGGAAAAAAAAAAGAATTTGCAGAAATGAGCGGCGGTGGAAATTTGCAACTACCCCCCGGATTCCGATTCCACCCGACGGACGAGGAGCTGGTGATGCACTACCTCTGCCGGAAGTGCGCAGCCCCCCCTCGCCGTCCCCATAATCGCCGAGATCGACCTCTACAAGTTCGACCCATGGGACCTTCCTGGTAATTAGCACCGCTCCATCGACCAAATTACCAAATCAATTCATTTATTTACTTAATTTAATGGATGGATCGATCGATCGATCGAATTTATGCAGGCATGGCTCTGTACGGGGAGAAGGAGTGGTACTTCTTCTCCGAGGGACCGGAAGTACCCGAACGGCTCGCGGCCGAACCGGTCGGCCGGGTCGGGCTACTGGAAGGCGACGGGCGCCGACAAGCCGGTCGGGACGCCGAAGCCCCTGGCGATTAAGAAGGCGCTCGTCTTCTACTCCGGGAAGGCGCCCAAGGGGGAGAAGACCAACTGGATCATGCACGAGTACCGGATCGCCGACGTCGACCGCTCCGCGCCGGCGAGGAGGAGGACCAGCACCACCAGCCTAAGAGTAAGTAGTAGCTTCTACTGTTTGATAGCTACAAAAGCATTAATTGCAGTTTTAAGTTTTAAATTCTATGCTTGAGGACTAATGTGCAAATTATCTAACGGCCGATATGCGTCCACGTGCAGCTTGATGATTGGGTGCTGTGTCGAATTTACAAGAAGAAAGTGGGGGGAGGGGAGAAGCCGAGTAGCCTCGACCGGAAGCTGATCGGATCCAAATTCCTCCGCCCGAACCCGTACGCGGATCCAAACCCGGTGTCGCCGGAGCGGAAACCGGAGTTAATATTTCCGCACGTGCAGGAGCAGGAGCAGGCGGGGGGCCCACTGGGGGACCTGTTCTGCTTGGACACGTCGGACAGCTCGCTGCCTCCGCCGCCGCCGCGCCTCCACGGGACCTCCAGCTGCTCCGAGCACGTGGTTTCGCCGGAGTTCACGTGCGACCGCGAGGCCGAGAGCCAGCTGAGGTGGGGGGAGCTTGAGAGGGCCCTGGGGGTGCCGGTCGGCGACGGATCCGGCGGGTTCGGGTTCCCGGACCCGTTCCAGGACATATTCATGTACCTGCAGAAGCCGTTCTGAAGACGGGTTAGCGGGTCGGGTTGGACGGCGACGATGTTGCGGGCTGCTGCTCGGGCGAGCCAACGTTGGGCCATGAATCCGGGCGGCCGGTCGATGAGGTTCTTCTTGGGTTTGGACTTGGTTTATGTAGTTGTGTGTATATACCAAAAAATGGCCCTAAATTTTTGTGGTAGTTTAGGTTAAAAAGAAGGAAATTAATGAAATTGAAACTCCATGAGGCCCATTATGATTTTCTTTGATTATTCTCTCTTTTTTAAAATTAAAATTAGAAAGAAAAATTTTGCCGAAATTTTTATGCTACTGCCACAAGTTGATAATTGGTGTTATAACAAGATGCTCGAGATTCCGCTGTCCGGTTTTAACATCCCAATTTTATAAATTGGTCTTTTGAAACAAATTTTATCAATTTTGAAATTGGTCTTTTGAAACAAATTTTATCAATTTTGAAACATATTTGAACCACTTCAAAGAATATCTAAAAATACAAATATTAAATTGCACTTTTGTACTACAAGGTGTACTTTTGAAGCCATCTCGATGTGTTTCAAAATTGATGAAAGGCGTTTCAAAATGCCAATATAAAATTAGAGTGCCAAGATCGAACAAATGAAAAGTTAATATGCCAAAAAAGTCCAGACGCTCTAGTTGAGGGTGTCATTAACATAATTTATCCGAGAGTTAAATAAAATAAGATAGAATCGAGTATAATAGAGTAAAATGGATGAACAAACAAATAATATCCACACTACAAGAAGTGTAAATGAAGCAGTCAAACTGAATTCTGAAAAGAAATAACATAAGCAACTATAAGTTCAGGCATGAAGACAGAAAAAACGAGCTAACAAACACCTGTGTAAGGACTTCATTATCAACAAATAAATCAAAATTTAAGCATGATATTTGATATGATCTTGTTTGTTTCATGTGAAGTTGTCTTTCTGCTCTACACCAATTAGTGTCGATTTTACACCCAAAAGTTGCAGAAACACTGCTTGAGTATGGTGCTTCCCCCTCTCTTGACCACATGATCAAGAGAAAGGCAGCACCACCCTATGAATTCCTCAAGAACCACAAGCTACATGGTAATTACAAAATAGCACACTAACCTGTACATAAAAAAAAGGAACGAAAAAAAATACATTCACCAATTCAAGGAATGGAACTCTTGATCCTCTCCGCCGGTGATTGGTCACATCGAGCTTCCAAATCTTTCTTTACAAGCTTCTTCCCAGAAGTGTGGCACGGCATTTGTATCTCCTTCATATGGTCCTGTAATAATGCATCAACCAAAACACTTTGCATCGACAAAGATTTCATCAATTGCCGCCGTTTGGTTGCTGCTCTTTCATGAGCTGTAATGGGTTCAATATATGGGAAAGCCTTATATTCATCACAAGACATCCTGTTCGACCACACTATCTCGATTTCGAGGTTTTTGATGACCTATCCCTGTTACTATCATGGTTGAGGCTGAAAATTCCACTGTATATACCTTCCGTGACAACCTTGTCAATTTGAATGGTAACTCTCCCAAGGGTACTCTGTCAAAAAAAAAAAAAAAAAAAAAAAAAAAAAAAGTAAAGAAATAAAGATGGAATAATAAACGGTTTGATAGTCGATACACAAAGGAATGCAGCCGTACCTAATTGAGCTAATCTGATCATTCAAACACAGAACTAGGTCTGATTAGAATCCATTTAGGATTGTAGATAAAAAAGTTGTATTATGCATTCTAAACAGTTTGGTTTAATATTTACCATGTCCTATAAAATTGCGTACTTATACAATAAAGACATTTGGAAATTGAGCTCACAATTAGCGCTCCAGTTTGCAACCTTGCTTCCATGATATTTTTAGATCGTTCCATTTATAATTGATGCAAAAGAACATAGTGTACACAATATCAGGTTCGGAAATCTAGATAAGCAATTGGAAGTCTAACCCTAGACGATTTCATGACAATTACTATGATTAAGTGCAAATACAGAAGAAAATCAGGCAATACATATCATAAGACGTGTATAACTTGAGAACTATTCTGTTACCAGCCATCAATTTTTGTGAATCAGGTTAGAGCAAAATTGAAATAGTTTCCTAATCTTGGATCCGATGATGGTTTTACTAGGCTGACATTATTAACATAATACTAGAAAATACCACAAAAAAATGGAGGCTCGTATACCTTTCCAAATGTATTTTTGCTTTTGCAGAGAATGTACAGCTTTTGCCCTTTTGGTGGAACGTCACATGCCCAAGTAAAACTCTCCTTCCACTCTGGGCAGGTACTGTGGTTCACAACCTAATACCAGAGATGAGTATCAGAAAGGGAAAAAAAACTAGCACGTCATTGAGATACAAGAACATAGACATAACATGCTACGTACCTTAGTCTGCTTCGGAGGGCCATTTCCTATTTTTAACTGGCAGAAAGCATTAGTGTTCCCCATTGTCTGCTTCAAGTTAGTACCACGCTTGATGGTTACTGTCAGACATCCGGCAAACAATGCAGCAAACTATCTGCCCGTTCATGGAAGCTGGGAGGACAAGTTTTCATAAGCAATTGTAGTACGGGAATGGCTTCAGCAGCAATAAGGGCTTGAGCCTTCGCAATATCTTCATTCATTTCTGACCATGACTCTTTTAATAGACAAAGGGTGTCAAGTACTGATTCTTGGGTGGCTTCACTTCCTGCCTTCAGAGCACCCACTAGATGTGGGATGCACAAGGAGGCTGCTTCAGAGGTTCGTAGCTTCCTGAAGTTTGTAAATATCAAGAATATTGTTCGCAAAACTCTTCATTGACGGTTGCCGTGGACCACAGCTCCTTTTCTAGTGCAGCTGTAGAGAGTGTATAAAATGTGAAGATTATAGCTTTTCCACCAAAATATAATAGACAAAGTCATAAATTTAAACAGTTTGGCATCATTGCTACGGATATCAAATTATACTCGAGTTATCTGAGTATAAAAGACGTTACAACTTATAGTCTATCTTCCTGATTAGGCATCACCACCTTTTCATTATTATTTTTTAGGGATATTTTAGCAAATGCCCCATTCAAAGAATAGAAAGTAGCATATACCCCCACTTTTTTTAAAAAAACTAGCAAATGTCCCCATTCCTTTGTATGGAACAAATAAAATTCTAAGATATACACCCACTATTTAACCAAAATTTTGGCTGATTTACAAAGGAATGGGGGCATTTGTTAGTTTTTTAAAATAGTGGGGGTACATGCTAGTTTCTATATTTTAAATGGAGCATTTGCTAAAATATCCCTTTTTCTACTGTGGCACAGGGTTGAGATGTGCGTGTTATTGCATATAGCATCCCTTATTCATCTTATGCTTCATGTTTTTATGCATCTGTGTCTTAGTCTATGCATATAGCTATCATGGAAAATAAGTAAATACTCGAAAGGTTCCACACAATGTGTCTAAACTTCATGCAGCAAAACAATACAGAGAGGTGCTGAGGGATTGACAAGAAGCCAGTTAAAGAAATGGAGGGGTTATATGGTTTAAGATTGTAAAAGAGAGTTTCCAGGGAAGAAAGCTACTAGACAAGGGAAAAACCAATGAATTACCGAGTTACAAGGTGGAACTTGATAACATGGGAAAGTGATTTGTTAAATGCCCTTCTATTGTAAAAATCGAGATGATCAGCCAATGTCTGTATCACATACCTCATTTTTAAATATATACTGTCTTCTAGAGCTTAAACAAGCCCGCACTTGGTTGTTTTGACCTTCATTTTAAAGGGACAATGTTCTTCTTGCACCAGATTCTGTCATAGATCATGCCGCTTTTCTCTTGTCCACCTTTCTAGTTCCTTTTCAAAGTGACCGTGAGGATGGCTGTTATCCCAAGTGAAATCTGACTTATTAAATTGGAACACTTTACCCTAACTCTCCTACTTGTTTTAATATGAACAAGGAAGCTAGTGCATAACCACTAAGGATACTAGTTATGTGTAAGTGAAATCAACCTAGCAAGATGCTTATAATCTTAACCTGCAATGCATGGACAGGAATATGACACGGTAAGGACGTTGCGACACAGACACTGCACCTATTTTGGTGTCCTAGTGTATTTTGGAGTGTCCGGGATGTGTCCAGTACATGTCTGGCACGACATGGCCCTAACTTTTGGAGTGTCCATGCTTCCTAGATCTTTAACTGATACGATGAATGAAAATAATTTCTCCAACTGTGTATGGATCCCAAACGTAGTTGGTTCTCTCAACCCAAATCAAAACAATGGCAACCCAAGAGGTCCAGATCAAAAGATGAAGTCATTTTTTTTCCAGAAAAGGTATCAATCTAGCAGAAGTTAAAAAGACCGGAAAAATCAATTAATTGTCAACACAAAGCACATAGGAGCAGGTTATTGTAGGATTTGATACGAAATTCATCCCTACCATACACAAATACACACACACAAGTGTCTTCTCTTAAACAAACTGCAACCAAATAGCCTTTGGATTGTGCTTGCCCTCTCATAAAATGTCGCTGGGGAAGTAATGTACCACTTACATGTATATGTACTCATAAATGTAACATTGCTTCAAACTCAAGATTCAAGAGTATAAACTACAAATAAACTTGACACTATTTCTGAAAACTTGTTCCCAACTAAACCTTAGAATCATTAAAACATCAAATAAGTCCCAAGCATTTACTTAAGTCTCAATTATGTAAGAAATTTGTGGTCATTGAGGCTAGGTGTGCGGATGTTCCGTGAAAAGAACCAACTGGAGAACCTAACGTACATAAAGTTGACAGATCAAGTACTCCTTATGGTTGTGAGATACAGCAGTTAAAAGACAAAACAATCTGTAGCTCATGTACACATTCACAAATTAAATGGCAAATGTCACAGTGATTTAAGCTTAAAAAAGGTGATCTTACCTGTTAGAGACCTCACAAGCTCGTTTGATACATATTCTTGGAGTGTATGATTTGAAAACAAATATTTAATCAGTAATGCAGCCTGTCCAGCAACCTCGGTATTTTGAGACAACAATAATTCCTGTACAAGCAATATTCCTCCAGCTTCTGCAACTGCACGCCTATTTGTTCTACTGTGCATCACCAAGCTCTGCAAGGCACAAATTGCCACCATTTTCATTTCTTCAGTTGGTTGGTCTTCAAGAAGGTTTATAAGTGCACGGCATGCAGATACTGCATCACTGGATCTAGCAAGCCCTTCGTGTTGGAAAAGGTCACCAAGTGCAAGGGTTGCCAAGAACCTTGCAGATGGCAATATTGTCTGCGGATCTAGCAAATACTGGGAGAGAGGAGCTATTGCATATTTGGCAACTTTCATTTCTCGCACTCGAATGTTGTTGAATAATGCTTCGAGCAACGTTCCAGAAGCTTCTTCACATTGATGAGATGTCAGCAACTCTAGGACTGCATCTATAGCACCAGCCTCAGCCATCAGTACAGCACTTGATGTGTCGCTCCTCTCATGAACAAGGAGGCCACTGAGAGCTAACTGAATTGTGCTATCTAATGTAGAGTGCAACAATTTCACAAGCACTACTATCGAGACTTTGAAATAGTACTCTGAATTTGATCGCAAGACATTTGATAAAACCAGAGCCGCTGACTCCCATAATGCATGACTTGGCTGGGGATCATCCTGGACAATTACCTTAGATAGTTCGAAAATGCCACCAGCATCAGCGACAGCTTTCGGCCAGCTCATAGAAATACTCTCGAGTGCTTTAATTGCTGTCTGCTGCAAGCTCAAAATTCCAATTCCAGCAAGCTGAACAAGAGGAACCACTGCATTTTTGGTAGTAATATCATGCTGGAAATGTTCCTGCTCCAGAAGATGCGACAGCAACTCAGTTCCAAGCTGCTGGATGGCTTGGGATGGAGACTCGAGAAATGAAATCAAAGGTTTAATGACTTGGCTTGGAGTTAATTTCAAGGTTGCAAGGCTTTGTGGCTTCTCTAATATATTTACAAGTGCTTGCAACGCACTGTGCTGTCCCCACATGGTAAAATCTTCCCTTTGTAACAACAAGAAAAGAGGCTCTACTGTTCTAGCAGCATCTGAGCTTTTAGCAATACCACTATTGTTTGTTAAAATACGAAGCAGCTCTGCAACTGATGCACAAACAGAACCTGGAGAAGCAAGAAGCATCTCAACTGCACTATCAATAATACCAGCGTTCACCATATCAAGCTTGCACTGAGGGCGATCCTTACCCAACTTTATAAGAGCGCTAATACTGGTTTCTGAAAGTTGATAGTTCAATTCAGAAACAAATCCAACAAGAAGACTCACGACTTCATATGTGGCTGCAATATCTGCATGGTGTTCATCTTCAAGCAACCTCTCCAGAGCAAGCACACCAGATTCTACCACATCACCCAAGTCTGAATTCATCAGTGATATTAAGGGTTGGATACACTCTGAGGCAATGGGCATTGCCCGCACATTTGAGTTCCCAAACAGTACATAGCATAACTGTGCAGCATTTTTCTTAAGTTCTAAAGATGAACTGGATGACAAAATTCTGAATAGACTCTCAAGTGGATCACCTTCCACATCAGTCAATGCTGAAGCCTTGGAAACACTTCCAGCAGTAAGTTTGATCAGTGCAACAAGTGCCGCATGTTGTTCCTTCTCAGACCCTACGCCAAGCAAGTCAACTAAAGGTTGAATAGATTGCCTGGCCATTTCAGTGTCTCTAATACTCTCTGCACCAAAGAGCTCCTGCAATGCCCTTGCTGCACTAAACCTGGCACTTCTTGAGCCCAAGCGTAAAACAGCTATGAGCTGATTCAGGGAGCTAAGTGAGACTTCATGGTGCACCAGGTCTGGGTTGCTATACAAGATACCCAACAGATCAGTTATAGCAGTCTCTGTCGGATCTTGAGGGCCTAAAGACAGATACTTAGTCAGAGCATCCAGAGCCCCAGCCTCAGCCATAACCATTTTGTTTGCCTCATTTCCTCCTGCTACTCGAGTCAGAAGGTGCACAGCAACAGGAGGTGCCCCTGGTCTATCTGGCATTGGTCTCAGAAGGTCAACTAAAAGAGGTATAGATTTACGAACTGTTGCACCTGTTCTTACATCTTCAATCTCAAACAGACACCCTAGAACAACTTGATCAGGGTTGCAGAGTAGATTAAACTCTTCGGATAAAGCAACAAGGTTCGGAATGTCAGATTCTACATAACCAAGTAAAGCTATTAGGCCTACAACAGCACCTGAATTAGCAATAGTAAGTTGTATTCCTTTTCCTCCAGTACAAACAAGGCTCGCTATCGCCTGAGCAGCAAAGTATTTGTCAATAATTTCATCAGACCTCAGCAAGAACACTAGAGAAGGTATAATCCGCATGGTGGCTGAAGATTGAACAACCAGTGCATCCTGGAACAATATAGCCAGGAGAAGAGAAGCAATCCATATGCTCTCTGTATCCTCATATCCCCCTGTAAATGAAAAGCACTCTCAATTGAAAACATGGTTCAACAGAAATCTGAGATCAGAATCCTGAATACCAAATACACATGTATAATAAGTTTCAAGGGTTAATTCTAAGATTAACCAGTCCTGCTGGGGCTCTGGTATAGAATAATAATACGCTTTCATGAAAGTACATTCCGATTTCTAATAAATTCTTTAAACATGCAAACAGCATAAGCAATTAGTATTTCTTTGAATACTTCGGGGGCTAACGGTATTCTTCCCTAAAATACATATGACAAGAGAATTAGTCTTCATCTGAATTAACTATGAGGGTTTCTGAAAAAGTTTCTTTAAACATACATAGAACATAAGTAGTCAACCTGTCTGAAGCCATTTCGGGAGCTTCCATCTGTTTGATATAGCCTTTTATATTTATGAAAATAGCACCATGGGTATAAAATGTCCAAACATTCCTTAGTTCAGGAATAATAGAATGGTATTTTTTTTTTCTCAATTGATGGGCACTAAATGATGGCTGGGATATGGTGTAATTCTCTCTTCCTAACTTTGCATGAATTACAAAACTGTTGTGGCAGCCTCTGTTAGAAGACTAAATTGTGATGTCGGAAATATTCCCATTAGGCTTAACACCCCCCCCCCCCCCCCTCCCCCCGGCAAACTAACGGCGAGTCAACCAACGATAGTTTTCTAACTAGAAATAAACATAGTTGTATTATGTGAGCTCAGTCTCACCTTCTGTGAGCAGCGTAGGGTGTAAGCCCCTGGATTTTGGTTTCCTTTAAAAAAAAAAAATTAATGAATTATTTTCAATAAATATTTATTATAATTAGTTTTGACCATTAAACGCACCTTCTCGTGACTTTGATTTTTGGAACGCCGGAGATGTCAATCTCTCGGAACTTCCTTCATGAGTTTTGCAGTAGAAAGATATTTATTTTGGTATATCATGTCCCACTCAAACTTGTTCCCTTGTATTCTATTTGTATCGCACAACTTTCTGGTCAATTTAGGCCATTTAACCATCTACCGAAAAATTTGACTTAACTTCCGATTTAATTTCGGGACTCGATATCGATCAAACCTAATCGACCCAATATATGGTTTTGACATATTTTTAGTCTACTACGCACGTATCATTTGCGTGCCATCCAATTGAGCTCCCGCATACTAGTATTCTATCAATGATCATAAACGACTTAAACTGTAGACATGATTGCACCAAGTCCAAACCTAACCCAACATTTAACCCAAATTTGTGTGGCCACTCTCATGACACACCCCCTCTCCCAAATTTCAAATATTAATTTTTTATTATTATTTAATATAATTCTAGTAGTATTGGAACCTAGAAATTTCCATATTTAGAACTACGCAAAAATATAGTTTTATTTGTTAGTAGTATTGGAATTTAAATTTTTATGTATATATTGTACATCTAACTATTACTGCCGATAATGCTAAAAATAGTGGTGCTGCTACCATTAAGAACTTGTGCTAGGATTGTGTACACTCGGATACACATTGTAGACCATAAATAAAAATTTGTATCCTTATTGTTTTAACCCAACCTCAAGTTCCTTCCCTCCTTACTAGCATTTTGGGCCAACTCAACTGGGCCATCTTTTGAACTCAACACCCAAACCCGTAGCCCATATAATTCAAACATAGTATTCTCCTCCCTGCAGCCAACTGTAACCTGCGTTTGGGCAGGACACGCGTACGGATTCCGCAGAGACGACCAACCCCTCGTCCCTCATCCCCCCATATATATAGACTACTGTGTTTCCCTCCTCTCCCATGGAAACCCTAGCCACCTCCATACTCCTCTACTCCTCTTCCTTCCCTACATATTTCCCTACTTTCCACCTCCTACAGAAACACCATTGAAGTCGCTACTGTGCAAGTCTCCCGGCGCGCCACGACCACCCGCCGCCGCCCGGCAGCTGTGCGCGCCCGCCGCGGCCATGCATAGGCAGCACGCGCCCGGGTTCGCAGCGCGGGTGCAGCCACTGCTGCTGCGCCAACGCCACCCCGCGCGTCCCACCTCCGGATGTCGTGCCACGTCCACGACCTCGCCGCGCACCACCCAGAGCGCCTCCGACATGGCCCCGCCCTCTCCGGTGCACTGTACAGTCGATTTTGACATTTTCGTCGAAATCCTGGCATGGCGCACATTTTTGAAAAAGTCAGGATTGCGCTTCGGGACAGCAACTTTGGACATATTTTTCGAGAAATCCAACCGTTGGATCGTCGAACTCTTTTCTTCGTTGCAATCTTGGTATATAGCTCTACCTCCAACTAAATTTTCAACCGTTAATTAGATCATTTGATAGATCAAAACCGGCCGCCAAGTTAACCTTTTAAATTACGTTTATTTTGTACAGTTTCGTAAAGCCAATTTCGTGGATTTGTTTCTCCGTCGTCGCAGCACCGTTTGATGCGCCCCAGTTCCTGTGCGCGGCAGGTATCACCACCTTCGTGCCATAAAAAATTCAGCTTCATAGGATGTCGTTTGGTTGGTTAAAATCGAAGGTAAAGTTGGCCTCTCAAAACCGTAATTTTCAACTTGTAAAATTTTAATTTTGGACCTGGGACTCCGGATTCCAATTTCGACGCAACCAGTGGACTCGTGACGTCGTTCTGCCTCAAATTCATATATAATTTGCTAAGTTTGGAGCAACGTGGTCCCGACACGCATTTTGGTGCAAATCAGATTCCAACGTCCGGATCAATAGATCATTTTGAGATCGGCTTATCGGAATCCAATTCTGGATATACCATTGGATTCGTATCGTCATTCTAGACAAATTGACATATACTTTGCAAGATTTAGTGGACTTTGGCTCCAGCACGCATTTCCGTACAAATCAGATTCCAACGTCCGGGTCAACGGATCATTTTGAGATGGCTCATCGGAATCCAATTCCGGATATACCGTTGGGTTCATGTCGTCATTCTAGACTCGTGGACAAGTAGTTTGCAAGGTTTAGAGAACTTTTATCCTGTCATTTTTTGGTGCAAAGTGGATCCAACGGTGGACCATATTTTGACCCGAAATTACTATTTTGCTCCTGTGTCCAGAATTGGGCTTATGGGTAGTCTATCCAAGCTATTTTTCTTATTCTGGAAGCGTTAGTGATGTTTTCAACATCCGGAGACGACTGTGGTCGTTACAGTTAGCCTAGTCCATTTGAGACTACCCATGTACTGCAGAGCATATACACTAGTATATCGTTGAACCCTGACATATGCTTCGACACGGTGATATGATACAGAGATACAGGACATGTACCACCGCATTCGATTGATCATCAATGCGGCCAGGACGTGCGACGGTATAGTTCATGCTAGATGCTTTCATTATGACATATTAGGCCCCATACTGGGGATTGTGCGTGTCGTGGAGTCGACTCGCTCTAGATACATTGGGTAGGAAGGACATTTACTAGACGGAGGGACTGCTATTGGTATTTGTTTTTGACAGGGAGGCGATTCGGACGAACCCCATTGCGAGATGATCTCATGTTCGGAAAGCCCCATTCGTCGAAAGTTGTTCCCATTGTTTACACCTAGTCGATAGAGCACTCATGATTATTTATGTTTTTTCATACCATAGTGGCATGTATATTATGCATCTTGTTATGTCCCGCTGAGGACCTGGGCTCCTTCCAGGTTGGCTGAGTAGGTTGCAGAGTTCTTGTCGAATATTTGTTGAGCACCCATTTCATTGCAGGTATTACTTCTTTAGTATGCATGTTTTATTTCTATATTCATACCTGCTTGATTTACGTAGTATTTATAGACTATTTTTCTCTCGAGCCTACTCATGCTAGTATGACTATTGGGCTGCATACTAGTTTTCATATTTCCCTTTCTTTATGCTTCTGTTATATAGATTGAGATATAGAATGATATAGTAATAGTTACACCATTTTAAACAGCTTATACGTATTCGAGTCGGACTAGAGTCTGGTTGAATACGTAGCTGGCCTATGCCACGTGGCTCGGTACCGCGTATTTTGGGACTGGGGCGTGACATAGGGGACGAGCCCCTGAAACATGTAGACAGGCTTAAATGCCACACATGTAGACATGGGCTTAAATGCCACAGGAGCAAGGTTGTAAAAATTGCTAGTCGGCTCCTAGTCAATTCGTAGGGACTAGCGATTAATCGGATTAGTCGGGAACCATGCGGATTAGTCGGTTTATATATATATATATATATATATATATATATATATATATGCCATCAAAATATTAACTTAAGTACCCGAACTCCAAAATGACAGTATTGTACATAATCAAAATTTCGGTTTATTGGATCTTGACTATTTCAATTTAGTTGAAAATGAATAAACTGAACCTCTTAGGATAAACTAATAACATATATTTGGTAAACTTATGTTAAAAAATAAGGAGGAGCTAATGAACCGAGATGCAAAAGGACCTTAGTAAATTTGGTGTATTTGAGTGTCCTACTGTTGTAATTTTGTTTCCACCCACATGTCCATGTCACATCACTTCTCCCAACAACTCTCAGAGATTCCAGACCCATCCGCCTCTTCTTTCTCCCTTTATATTATATCATTTGTATTTGTTTCTCTTCTTTTCTTTTTTATTTTTTAGAAATTTTTTTTTTTCTTCTAAATTCAACCCCTTTGCATTCCCCAAACCCCTCTCTCTCTCTCTTCTCTCTCTCTCTCTCTACTTTCTCAAGACAAGAAGAGAAGAACTTAGACTCTTCTCCTTGTTTTATAATATTTTCATCATTTAGTTTCTTTGAAGACAGTATTGTACATAATCAAAATTTTGGTTTATTGGATCTTGACTATTTCGATTTAGTTGAAAATGAATAAACTGGACCTCTTAGGATAAACTAATAACAGATATTTGGTAAACTTATGTTAAAAAATAAGAAGGAGCTAATGAACCGAGATGCAAAAGGACCTTAGTAAATTTGGGTGTATTTGAGTGTCCTACTCCTGTTGTAATTTTGTTTCCATCCACATGTCCATGTCACATCACTTCTCCCAACAACTCTCAGAGATTCCAGACCCATCCCGCTCCTCTCCTTTCTCTCTTTATATTATATCATTTGTATTTGTTTCTCTTCTTTTTCTTTTTCTTTTTCAGAAATTATTTTTTTCTTCTATAAATTCAACCCCTTTGCATTCCCCAAACCCCTCCTCTCTCTCTCTCTCTCTCTCTCTCTTTACTTTCTCAAGACAAGAAGAGAAGAACTTAGACTCTTCTCCTTGTTTTATAATATTTTCATCATTTAGTTTCTTTGAAGACATGAACACTGTGGTGGTCAATTGATGTCAGCAGCGCTGAGTGAGATTCTGCTCTTAGGGTTTATGGTAAATTCAACGAAAATCAACCGGCAGCTAGGCGGTCGGCAGCTAGCCAGTTCCGATCTGACGAGGCAGTCAAAAAATTAAATAAAATAACGAAGCAAAGAAGAAAAAATTACCTGGGAGGCAGCCGGCAGCTAGGCGGCGAGGCGGTCGACGAGGAATCAGAGGCGTGGCGGTCGGCGTGGTAGTCTGGGGATCAGGTGAGTCGTTATTTTTTGGGGACTTTTTCCTTTTCTTCTTCTCCTTCTCCCTTCTCCTTCGAGTGCCTGCTAGTTTAGGGTTTTTAACAAATGGGCCATGTTGGATTTTGACAGTCTTCAAGTTTACCCTATCTTTTTCAAATAAAGCTCAGTCGGCGCCGACTAGACCCGCCTCGCCGTCTAGGTCTGATTAACTGATGCCCCAATTTTCCTCCCATCTAGGCCACAAATCGAGTCGGCGGAGACCGACTAGCGACTAGTCCTCGACTAGTCAGCCGCCTAGCCCGACTTTTGCATCACTGCGCAGGAGGTAGCTTACATGCCACTAGAGATATGATCTTAAATCCATGGAAAGTGACTTACATGCCACTGGAGATGTGAGCCTAATAGGCGAGCTTTATGCTCAAGGCAAAGTACCCGTGTCGACCTGACATGACACGGGTACGGGTATGGGATCCGGATCAGATCATATATGGTGACAATTGGACACGAAAGATGAAGAAGAAGAAATTAGGTGAGCTCTATCCTTACCTATTTTTTTATAATTTGCTACTGTTGCAAAAATTATAAGAAGAAGAAGAAGAAGGTAAGCATGCTTTATGATAGTAGTATATTCTACATGCTTATTATATAGTTACTATTATTATTGATTTCATCTTGGGAGTAGTAGAGCTCCACCTAGGCAATTGTATCTTGGGAGTAGTAGGCTCATTTATGGAAGAAAAAAATATTTGAAAAAAGGCATAGAAGTTGAAGGGACTCTTCTCATTAATTATATTGTATAGTTTATTTTTCAAAGGAGCTAAAGCATGAAGGGACTCTTATTCAACTTTATAATAATTGTAAAAGTGGTCAAAGTAGTTGCATGCATTCATTCATTCAAATCTAGTTGTGTTTGTCCATGTTCATTCAATGAATCAATATGTCAAATTAGCATACACAAAGCTACAGTAAAAGTTTTTCCAATCCCAATCTAGTTGAGCATAAAATCTATTAATATTGGGCACGTTTGGAACTTTTGCGATATTGGTAGGTGTGGTGACTCTTTGTAATTTGTTAAGCATTTTTAATGGAATTTCCTTCCCAGATTCTTCATTTAATATGTGAATTATCTTCATTTAGCAAATATATTTATTTTAATAGCCATATACCAGTATCCGTACCCAAATTTTGGATCCTTTTTAGCTGACTCCGTGTATCTTTCAATTATGAGTTTGAAGGGCCCGACTCTTGGATATGTACCTATATTTGACACATGTACCCGAATCCAAGTAACATAGAATGAGACAAGATTGGCGCAGGAGGTGGCAGAGCCGATGAGCATGGCGGAGACAGTAAGGTAGTAGCCAAGGACTCCTTGGGGTTGAAGATCTTGATTTCATCATCGAGGGGGAGGTGGCAGAGCCGCAGAGGTTGGCATCTACAGTAGTGCATGTGATTGGTGCAGAACAAATGAGCTATGACCGATTGGGACAGAGATAGCGGCTGACGGAGCTGTTGGAGAGATGGGGGACCATAGGTGTTGGAGTGGTTCTTGTGGATATCTGCAATGGGAGGTGGCAACTGGATGGTGAGGATGGTTAGAGGATGGGTTTATGGAAGTAGGGGGGTGGGTCATAAAGAGAGGGAGATGGAGAAGAAGAAAAAGGAGAAGTTAGGGTTTAGGATGGGTTAAGGTGAGGAAGAGGAAAGGGTGATAGTGGAAAAATATCTGGCAGATCATCAAGATTTTTGGTGAACCTACGGAGGGTGTAATCTCTATAGTACAGGTCAGCCTAATTGTACAATTTCTAGTTCCTAGTCAATAATTAATATAGCTACATATAGTAGGTTTAGCATTATCGTACCAGGTGTTTCCTTGTGATTACATGCACACAAACGTTATTCTTTTGTACAAACCTCTTCCAGTATTTGTTACCTCAGGTCAGGAAAAATCAAGTACATGTTTCACATGTATAACTCTTTGTGTAGGAGGTGCAAATGCATAATTGCATGATAGGATTTTTATAGAAATGAAAAGAGTGTACAAATATCAGCAAGACATGTAGCAAGCTGTAAAACTACCGGGCCAGTAAGGGTAAAGATGATCAAGCACCGGAAAATTTGCTTAGGGAGTGGCAATTACAAGGACATCGTACAAGGATGCTAAGAAAAGAAATAGATGCCTAATTGTGCAGAATGGTGATATACTGAGATGAAGCTCGACTATAGCTAAGAAACAAGTACAGACACGGTACAAGGTAAATACTCAAGTAGGTCAGAATCTTGCAAAAAGGAAAATTGACAATTGCACTAATTTTTATGCATTAAAGGTGCGGACAAGAACAAAAATAATACGGAACCCTTTTTGGCCAGCGGGGGATGACCACGCGTGGACGTGTCATACCTCCCCCCCCCCCCCCCCCCCCCCCCCCCCCCCCCCCCCCCCCCCCCCCCCCCCCCCCCCCCCCCCCCCCCCCCCCCCCCCCCCCCCCCCCCCCCCCCCCCCCCCCCCCCCCCCCCCCCCCCCCCCCCCCCCCCCCCCCCCCCCACCACCCAAACTGGCCCCCCTGCACCACACTAGGCCAACCCACCCACCCACCCCACCACCCCTTCCAATGAGCGTGTGACACGTGACCCGCAGGCCAGGACTGCGATCCAAACCCGCGGGCAACGTAGCACTGCTCAAAATAATATAATATGCAAAAGGTCAAATCAAAAGAGAGAGTTACTCGGAAAGATCTCATATTTTGAATTTCCCCATCTGCTATATATAAGTAGAAGATGGGATATGTGATATAACTTGTAAGAATAAAGCTATAAATAGATAAGCCTGCAAGAAGATATGTATCCTATGGTGATTACAAAATTTTTACTGTTGCAAACAAATTTAAACAAATTAGATCTATGCTAGGAATACCAACAACAGCAACTGCCTTGTTGCCAAGGAGATTATAAAAATATGGTTTAAGGTTTCAGACATTTCGGACAGTACCTCTGGTCCTTAAAAATTGTATCACTAGGTTCTGGCTCAGTTTCACTTGGTTTTGCTGGTTCCCAGTAGTTTCGTTCTATTTCCGTGGTTTAGAAATGGCCGAAACTATAGACGACCATCTACCCATCTACATGCGTGTGTGTACAACCAATTGGGGGAATGAAACCAAGACCGACCTGAGTCCTAATAACCTGTATAATACCAGTAAGAAGAGAAGAAGAAAAAACCAACATAGCATTCATAAATTTAGGAATCGTTACTTGAGTACTAAGAAGTATAATTGGGGAAGGAGAGAGAAATGCTGCATTCTAGATTTTATGAGTGTAAAATGAAAATGAGAGAAAAGTAATTCGAGTCCTGGGGCAAGTGAATTGCCAGCCATGGTAAAACTCCTACCTCAGCCTTGCATTAGACAATGTCCAAATGGTATGATGTGAATTGTCATAAAAGGATCATCCAAATTGTAACCTTGAAAATAGTTGAAAGACAATGCAGTTTGAGGAAAAAATAAAAGAAAGAGGGCCTAATTAATTTATCACCTAGTGATACCAAAACAATGGTGGGAGCAGGGAAGTATAGCAACGCAAGCTGTTCAAAGTAACAGTAATGGCTTTGTTAGAGTATCCTTGGCGTAGTTACACGAAAAGTGAAATCAAAGCTACGATATGTAAAGGACAAAAAGATTACAAGTGAATGTCATACCAGTGGATTTGCAGCATAGCATGCAAGCTTATCCGAGAGAACTTCAATCCCACCAGCTTCCATGACAGTAAGTTTGTTCTTTGCCTGAAAAGCAGAAATTACTGAGAGCAACCACAGGGCCACCGTTCCTCCCAAAATAGTTGCTGAATCAGAAACCTCATGTTCAGTCTCATCATGACGCATTACATTTCTTTCCAAATTTCTTTTGGGATTTCGTACTTCAATTTCTAGAGAATTCACGCAGGAATGATGCTTCAACATGTCAACCAGCGCACGAATAAGCCCTTCCACAAGGTCAGATGCATCAAGGGCGCCCATTGTCTTCTGAGTGTGCTTTTTTGCAGCACAAATTAAAAGGACAGTACCACCAACTTTGACTTCTTCATTGGAGGAATTCATGATTCTATTGGCAAGAGAAGCAATGCCTCCCCGTCTTCCTACCAAACAATCACCAAGTACATCAGGCCGGTATTGGCAGAACCTAGAAAGGATTTCAATTGCCTTGTCTTGCACAGAAGGAAGCCCAACAGCCAGACATTGGACCAAAGGATCTATACTTCCTGGAATTTCTGCAAGGGAAATCCAGGGGAGTGAGCTGCAATTCCCGCTCTGCTTACTCCTCACCAGTACGGAAAGTACTTCTAGTGCCTCTAAGGAATTGGCCCCTTCCATGTCTGCAGCAGCTAACGAATCGGCAAGTGCAAGAACCACAAAACGACATTGGGAGTTTTCTTGAAGCACATCGCCTACTGAAAAGTGGCTAAATAATTGAAGAAGTGCACGTGAAGCATTTTTCTTGCCATCTAAAGTACCCTTGTCAAGAACTTTCGTCAAAGCAGAGATGACATCTTCTGCAAGAGCTTCTTCAGCAATATGTAGGTCTGAGAGGAGATTTGCAGAGCAGCAACTGCAGTCTCAGCAGCGTCTAAGGAAGATGTTTTGGCCATCTTTATAAGGGGCTTCACATCACCTTCTGCTATGTAGGACATTTTATGGGGAGATTTAGTCTTGGTCGTACGGGATAGTGCACCTAAAGCCCTAGCAGACTGTGTTGCAATAACTTGTGTTTTGCTGGTCAAAAGCTTCATGCAGGGATGCACAATCTCATCTGTAGCAAGACTGTCACATATATCTTGCCGGTTACTGAATAGATCAGCGAGAACAGACGCAGCACACTCTTGGTTTTCTTCATTCGAAGAGTTAAGAACATCAACAAGTGATCTGAGTCCTTTATTAGCAGGAGCACCCTTGTGTACCAAATCTTTATGAGAAGCCATTGTTAGGACATGGCCCAAGACAGTAATTGCATGAGATTTTGAACTAAGTGAGTCATCATTGAGGAGTAAAACTAGTAATTGATTGATGGTAGCAGAATCAGCACAGCGTATTAGCTTTCGTAGTGCTTTAGACGAAGCTTCTTGGCCTTTTGGGAGGCCACTTTTGAGAAGCCAAAGTAGTGACGGAACAGCCCCAGCACTATCAACGCACGCACGGATATCATCACTGTGGCAGCACAAATTCCAGAGAATATGAGCTGCATCCTCCCTTGCTTTCTGAGACCCTGTCTCCAGTAACTGAACAAGTGGAGGAATGCCTCCAGCAGCTGTTATTGCCCACTTGCTGTCATCTACTTCGTCTGTTAAGATTGCAAGAAAGGCAACTGCATACTCCTGATGCTGCTCGCTGGAAAGTCCTAGAAGTGATATAAGCAACTGAATGCCCTCTCTCTTCCCAAGGGCCTCCCATATGCCAACGCCATCACAGCACAAGCTCGTCAAGGAGAGGATAAGATGTTCCTGCACATCAACGGACGCCATGGTTATCAGCCCAATGAGCACCTTTTTCGCATTGGCATGATCAAGCCTATTGGTGAACCAAGAATTGCCATAAAGACTGGCCAGGGCTTCAAGAATACGATCCTGAACCAATTTATTATCTCGCGGCTTTAGTAGTGTTATCAGGATTTCCTCAACTTGAACCGGATCAAACACCCTCTCTTCACTGCCCTCAAACACCATCAGTGAGTAGGCCAGGGTTCCAATTATATCAGCAACAGGTGCAGTTAGGCGAGGAGATTGGGCAAGTTCCCCAAGGTAAAGTACCAGAGAAGACATACCACCGCATATATTTGCCAAGGCACGGACTGCATGTTCCTGCAAGGCATAGCCGGTTTCACCTTGCATACACTCCTTAGAAGGAGCTACCACTGCTCCAATAAGAATAGGAATTCCACCAGTATCTACCGCTTCTTAGCTATTGTTGACTTGGATGAAAGAGCCTCTAGTGCATCAGCAGCACTGGCACGAACAGAAATATCATTATTCTGGGCGAAAAGGTGGAGGAGTGCTCCAACTGCCCCAGCATCTATAACCTTGGAAATGCTATCTTCAAAGGCTAAGATCAAACGGGCTAAGAGTGAGGCAGCATTTGACTGAGCAGAGGTGTTGTCTGAAGAAAGAAGACCTGTAATAATCTCCACTCCTCCAGCCTCGAGTGTGGCCCTCCAGTATCCATCCTTGTCTCCACAGAGATTTCTCAATGCCCCAGTAACAAATCCTTCAACTACCCTGTCTTGTTTAATCCCCAGTTTGAGCTGGTCCCAAAGAGTCGGCACCACGCCCTCGGTAATGAATATTTTGGTTCCAATGTGATCATCAGAGAGCCCACCAGAGGATACCTCAAAAATGGCCTCAGCTGCGGCCTTCCTAGCCTCGGAAGATCCAGACTTAAGGAGAGAAAGTAAAGGAGGTATACACCCTCCCAGAAGAACCTTCACCCTTAGATCATCTTCCTTACAAAGGGCACTGAGGGTGGTGGCAACATTCACTTTGGCAACAGGGGTACCACTCCTTAATATGGAAATGAACAATGGCATTGCCTGAGAATGAGAACCGATGACAGTCCTAGCCTCCTTTTTAGATCGGGCGATTGCTAGCAACCGAGCAGTTATCAACTCTTTCTCCGAAGGGGAAGAAATATTAGTGTGAAGCTGCTCCACAAAGCGTGCCACGGTGGCCATGGTGGAATCTGGGTCGTCCATGGCCGAACCTCCAGTTGGATCTCTGAGAAAGTTAAAACCAAGAAAACAAGTTAGCTACGTAAACTTTCTATGCTGTTGAACTGAAACTTGAAGTACATGGGGAGAAATTGTTGCTATTTTTCATACAGTATCTAGTTAAAGTCACCGGCACTACACCAAAACTCGAAAGTAATGATGGTAAAGTGGGTTTTTTTTTCTGACAGTCCTGAATAGTGGGCAGGTTGAAAACCACTTATACGGGCCCAGACCTCAAATTATTCTCAAAATCATAACGCAAGTCAGATGACTAAAAACCTTGGTGGCTCCGCAAAGGGTTAATTTTATTTTTCTCTTTGATGATAAGGGGAGGAAGAAAAAAATATAAGCAATTTTCTCCTTCTTTAGCTTCATTTCTTTTTCCCCTTTGTTGCAAACAACACGACTATAACAATCTTCAAACCTAAGAAGCATGGACACTCCAAAAATTGGTACCATGTCCATGTCGCACCGTGTTAGAGATGTTTCAAACACATTGCAACAGACTCCCCAAAATCGATGCCTTGTCCGTGTCTGTAATGGTGTCACTTCATGCTCATCTCCGTGCTCCAAACAATTACTTAACAACCCCAATTATAAAGAAAAGATCATCCAAAAGGCAATGTACATGAGCAAAGCTTGTCAATAACATTTCTTCAGCATTCATAAAGAAACCACAACAAATTTGCAGACATCTTTAAAATTACCGCAACCGAGAACACAGTGACGACGACGAGGAGGAGATCGACGGGGAGACGGAACCCCTCGGCTCCGGCGACTGAGACTTCGACATCCGAGCCAAACTGTAAAGTTCCCGACTTTTTCCTCTGCACACAACAATCAACTCATTGCCAATTCCCACGCCACTTACATTTACGAAAACAACAGAACATAATAAAAACTTGAAGAAAAACCCTAACCTTCAAGGTTCGTGCTGCCGACTCCTCCCCGATAGGAGGAAGCTCCCGGATCGGTCCAGAAAAACACAAAATTTCGCATAAAAAACCCAAAGAACCACCGGATCTCGTCTTTTTTTGGCGAAATTCGGGAAAAATCGGGGCTTTTGGGGCAAATCGAACGGGTTCTTGAAATATAGAGAAATAATTTGATCAGAATGTATGAGAGGAACTGGGATTGCAGGTGGAAAGTGAATTCGAAGAGGAAAAGTCACAATTTTAGTAGAACTTGAGTTAAAAAAAATATCACCTTTATAGGCGGTGGTGGTGGTGGAGTCCGGTCACCTTCTTCCGGCAGGGCGGTGAGGTTACCGGCAGTGGTGGCGGGTTAGTAACGGACGGGAACGGAGAGGGTCCTTTCTGTCACTTCGTTTTTTTTTTTTTTCCTTTTTTTTCTTCTGTTTCTTCTTTGTTGGGAGGAGAGTATGAAGAGAGAGTGAGAGAGAATTGGGAGTGGAGAGAGATTCTTCAAGTACCACCACCAACAAAGGGAATTTACCACCTATAGTTGGTATAATTAAATTTAGGAATTTTTAGCTTTTTTTTTTTTTTTTTGAGGGTATCCATTTCTTACTGGTGCAAGGGGACTCGAACCCGCACCACTACGCCGGTGTTCCACCATTCCCAAAGGGCTACAGTGTCATAGTCGTATCCATTCAATTTATTTTAATTATTTGTACATTTCTTAATATTTTTCCCTCTAATTAATTATTAATGTTTATTATAATGAAAATAATTTAATAATTTAATTAGATGAATTTTATTTTGTATATATACATGTTTGCATAAAAGTCCATGACTTAGTTTTGCATTACAAAAGCCACATTGACACCTCAACCTACTAGGTGTCAAACCCTCACCAACCCAAGCAATGACTCATCAAACAACCATCTCTCTTTGAATCCCACCTGTACACCTCTCTCTCTTTATTAAATAAAAAGTAAAATATATATACATATATAAGAAACCAAGAGAAGGGGGAGAAGCAACACCTCTCTCTCTCTCTCTCCTCTCTCTCCTCTCACTCGTTCTCTCCCTCTCCTCTCTCACCCCCTTCTCCCGCACCCTTTCTCTCTCTCGGATTCTCTCTCTCTCTCGAAACCTCTCACTCTCTCACGGTTCTCTTTCTCTCTCGAACTCTCTCACACTCTCGGTTTTCTTTCCTCTCCCTCACTCTCTCGGCTCCCCTCTCTCGGCCTCCTCTGGCCGCAGCCGTAGGCGCCGCCTACGGCGGCCGGCCAACTGGCCGACCGGCTCCCCCTTCACCGCCATCCTCCATCACAACCTCCAACACCACCATCTTCATCTCCATCTCCACCATCATCACCACCACCCATCATCTTCATCTCCATCTACATCATCATCACACCACCACTATCATCAAACCCTAACCCCTTTCTAAAAGAAATGAAGAAGAACAAGAAGATGGAGTAAAGAAGGAGAAGTTGGAGAAGAAGAAGAAGAAGGAACAAGCCCTAATCTCCAATTCGAAACCCAAATTAATTTTTCCAAGGCAAGCCCTCTTCCTTATTTCAATTTTGCTCATAAAATCTTTCTTCAAATTTTGGTTACCAATTTTTGTAAGCCATATGATCAATATCATATATATGGTTTCTAGTGTAGAATTAGTGTTGTAATTTTGAATAATATTGACTTAGTATAGAAGATTGGCTAGGATTATATACTTATATAAATATTATGACATACATGTATGTCGAAAGTAAGTCGGACACATTGAAATGGAACTAGGACACGATACGGACACGTACATAAGGGGATATCTATATGTGTCATGATTGAATTTTTTTTTTTAATGGATTTGTACTACTTTTGTCAATAGTAGAAATGGCGTATGTATACATATATGTGCATATATTTTTAGTGTATATATACATGAATATATGGATACAAGTCGTGTCCGATAGGGAGTTGAAGGTATATTTAAGTATCAATTCTAGAGTTGTCCTAGATGGACTAATATATGTAGGACTTGATATATATATATATATATATATATATATATATATATAATTGTTGAGAATCCTTATAATTTGAATAGAAATCATCAAAGATGTAAAATTAAGTTATAAGAAAGCTTAGATTGTACTCGATATAATATTGAGAGTAATATTGACCTTAATTTCTAATATTTGTCTTCCAGACTACATCCTAAGGCTATTTGATAAATCCATCTTGTATACAAATTGTAGGATCCTCCTTGTTATTTTATATAAATAAAAATCTAGTATAAATAGATTTTAATCTCATGATATAAGCTGGGCTTAAGTATAATTGTTCTAAATGTATATTCTAGTAATTTTAAAGTTACTTTAATTTTTCTTTTATTAGCTCATATTCTAATATGAGGTTTAAATTTAGTCTAGGCGATGTAAAATAAATCAAGTTGAACATAATACTCTCAGACCTTGGAAATCTCCAAAAGACAAAACTCTAATTTCTAGCCTGTATCTCGATAAGTTCGAAAATATTTTCTAAAAGGAAAATTTTATTCTAATCCATAAAGTGCAAATGAGATATTTTAATATGCAATTTATTAAGAGTAATTATTCTTATATGGTTTTGTGATCTAGTGTGTGTAACTTTATAATTTATGGATTGTATTGAGTTTGTTGAACTTGTGTAGCTAACCCGAAATCAGTGCTAAATTTGCAAAATAGCTAATTGCTAAGGTAAAGTATAGATTGGTAAGAAGGTTCTTTGTCCGAAATTGATTTATCACTTATATATAACTGCATGTGTTTACCGGTGTTGAGAGTTGCTCCACCGAAGGGTCGGCGTACCCGGTTTATATTTGCGTGTTGCCGGTGTTGAGTGTTGCTCCACCGAAGGGGTCGGCGTGCCCATTTACTATTTCTTTGTATTTATATGTTCTGGAATATTTCCGGGTCAGTAAATATAAAGGAGACTCTGCCGAAATTTTTGAGAAATTTCAGAGTTAGCCATTTTAGAAATGTCGAAATGGTCGAAATGATTAAACCCTAGTTCCTGATTTTATTCAAGTTTCTAATACAAACATAACCCTGAAATCCTTGAAAGTGTTGCCTTAGGTGCACAAATTCTAGTTTGACATTTTATTTCCGCTAAGATGGAATCTCCTGCTTAACTTTATTCTCGTTTAATGTGTGTTCTCTATCATACGAAAAACGAGATACAAAATTTAAATGTACTTTAACTAAGTTACATTTTGGTAAGAATTGCATTTGGGATGGGAGAGAAAATTTTGGATCACACCTTCGAAATCTTTGCAATATTATATTTTACAAAACTGATCAGTTCCTGTTACCGGCACTCGTATGGCCATACGGGTCTGTCGGGGTGAGGCTTAGCTCACTTTTCTGTTTCTTGTTTCCTGTTTTTCCATTGGATTCCGAATCCCCGAATTCGGTCCTGTAAATCCAATGTAGCCTGCTCCGATATTCTTAAAAAATTTCAAGTCATACGACAATTGTTATAACACTTGATTCCGATAACTCGGAAAACCATTCATGTGTTATCCTGATTTTATCATATCAATATGTGATCCTGATACTAATGGAACGGATAAATCTAAGCACCGCCCATTTAGTATAAACCTGATCCCGGATAAATGGGATTATTGTTGAGAAAATAGAAGTTGTGTGATCCAGAAGTGTTTCTCTAAATATTGCATTTTTTTATATACAAAATTTGTTTGATTGCTTACACATTTATACCTGACACCTGCATTCTTTTAGGAAAAGATGTTAATACGATAAAAATTTTATCAGTGAATATACCTTTTAAATTATCCTTTCCCTCAGTTCATTTCGATAATTTTATCATCTTACCTTACTTAACTCCTTTGACTGAGGGCTTGCTCGTCGTATTGACGACCTAGTTTTGTTCACTAGGTTTTGATGAAGGACAGGAGAGAATGCAATGCACACTGAAGAAAAGTTTTATGAATGAGACAAAGAGGAGGTTGACTTGGTATCAACTTGTAAAACTTTATAGCTGGTAATGTAAAATATGTATTGGGTAAATGGTTGTAATTGGGTAGAATAATAAAATTTCTGTTCATAGTTTAGAATATCCTTTAATCAACCTGTCATTTATTATTCTATGCATCATGTGACCTATGATCAACCTATCCTAGAACTCTACGGGCGACAATCGCGAATATGGGTACTGGAGTATTCATATGTTGCGTAGCCTGGGGATGTTGTTACGTACTCGGCTCGCCTTATTTTGGGAGCGGGGCGTGACACGTCTTTTTAGTGGTGGCCCATGCAGGTCGACGAAGAATGAAAAATCTAGGATAGGATGCAGGTCACGAAAAATAGGAAACCTAGGATAGGATGCAGGTCTCAAAAATTAGAAAACCTCGGATAGGATGTAGGTCTAGATTTTAAGAAAACCTATATAGGTTGAGCTATATACCCTAAGATATACTCTTAGAAGAAGTCTACTTATCCATAGACTATGTTTCATTTCGATTTCCATATAGATCTCTCTGCCTAATAGATTTCTTGTAGAGATTCCATATAGTCAAGAATCCTAACCTAAGACTGTCATTAAGGAATACATGATATTCAGGAAATCAAGGGTAGTATAAGCATAGGCATAACCAGAAAATTTAGGTTAAGTTATTCAGAGAGCATTAGACAAGTACTCTCTTTTAAATTGGTGAGGGATCTAGAAAATCCTTTAAGGATCTCAAACTGGGTATCTTTAAGGGACATGGAGTTTAGATTTATCTAGAAGAATTCAGATTTATCTAAAACTATTATATAGTTAGACATCAAAAAAAAAAAAAGGAATAAGGGTTATGAAGCCAATAGGCCAATGAGGATTGCAGACTTCCATTTAGATTGGGTATACTATGTCCTGTGGGATTGGCATATATATAATATATAGCTAAGAAGTAATGGGTAATCTAGTACTAGCATTAATCTTATCTAAGGAATATGTATAGTATTTATTATATATAGTATTGAATATAGCCTATTGAGAGTATGACTCCTCAACTTCTTAATTTTATCCCTGCTTCAATCCTGACGTATCTCCTCTTTCTTTGTTGAGATTCATGTTATCTAACTATTTCGCAAAATTTGATTTTCTTGAAATTCTTCAATTCCTTGTTTTATCCAAAGTTCATAAAAAAAATCTGGAATTGTATCCTCTCTTTTCAATACATTTTCGTTCTAGTAGTATTCTTGATTTTGGGAATCATTTTCCATCTAAATACCTAGGCTTACATTTCTATTAATTGTTCATTGGATTTCTTCTAAAACATATTTTTATTTGACTTTCTGTAATTGAATTTCATGTGAAGGAATATTTAATTATTTTTGTGTCAAGAATCCGAAAATCCTTCAATTGAATCGTGAAATGAGAAGTTGTTGCAGCCATTCGGACTGGCCATCCAAATTGGCGAGGCACATATTCTCGAAACATGATTCAAGAATTCAATAATATTTCGGGAATTTAGACATAATTCTTCGTGATGGATTTCGAAAATTGATATTTAGATTTTATTTTGTTTTACTACTGTTTGGATTTGAAAACCAGTGTTCTAAATAACTTAAAATGTTATTCGGTATTTTTAATAACATAGATATATGAGATTTTCCTACTAAATTTTGTCAGAAAATTTTATATTATTATATAGTACTCTGACACTCAGATAAAGGATAAAAGAAAAAGATGAATTTCTAAGTACAGATTCTAGTATCTTTTGAATTTCAAGGATACCCTAACGTGTAAGGCTACCTCAAAAATCATAATTTCTACTCATTCTATGGATATCAAGGAAGTGGTAGCAAACCTTGATAGTAAAATAGTATCTTTGTTGCAGCCATATGCGCAATGGCGAGGCACAAGATTACTATCACGCCATAAAACGAGAAATGAGGAATATGATCTTATTCTGTAGTACACACAATGTTATGGTATCTGACAATTTTATTGATTTTATGGAATTTTAAGATCATTAATGAATTCAAGTATCTTCATATTCTATATTCATAAAAGCTTTTAATGAATATAATTTTGAAGTATTTATTCAGAAAATATATACTACTTCATTTTTTGTAAGGTGGGTAGAAAATATTGTTTCTCTCTATAATTTTTTTAAAATCCTACCTATAAATTTTAAATTTCGAGGACGAAATTTTGTAAGGTGGGTAGAGTGTCATAGTCGTATCCATTCAATTTATTTTAATTATTTGTACATTTCTTAATATTTTTCCTCTAATTAATTATTAATGTTTTATTATAATGAAAATAATTTAATAATTTAATTAGATGAATTTTTATTTTGTATATATACATGTTTGCATAAAAGTCCATGACTTAGTTTTGCATTACAAAAGCCACATTGACACCTCAACCTACTAGGTGTCAAACCCTCACCAACCCAAGCAATGACTCATCAAACAACCATCTCTCTTTGAATCCCACCTGTACACATCCTCTCTCTCTTTATTAAATAAAAAGTAAAATATATTACATATTAAGAAACCAAGAGAAGGGGAGAGAAGCAACACCTCTCTCTCTCTCACTCATTCTCTCCCTCTCCTCTCTCACCCCCCTCTCCCGCACCCTCTTTATCTCTCTCGGATTCTCTCTCTCTCTCGAAACCTCTCACTCTCTCACGGTTCTCTCTCTCTCGAACTCTCTCACACTCTCTCTCGGTTTTCTCTTCCTCTCCCTCACTCTCTCGGCTCCCCTCTCTCGGCCTCCTCTGGCCGCAGCCGTCGGCGCCGCCTACGGCGGCCGGCCAACTGGCCGACCGACTCCCCCTTCACCGCCATCCTCCATCACAACCTCCAACACCACCATCTTCATCTCCATCTCCACCATCATCACCACCACCACCACCTTCATCTCCATCTCCATCATCATCACCACCACCACTATCATCAAACCCTAACCCTTTCTAAAAGAAATGAAGAAGAACAAGAAGATGGAGTAAAGAAGGAGAAGTTGGAGAAGAAGAAGAAGGAACAAGCCCTAATCTCCAATTCGAAACCCAAATTAATTTTTCCAAGGCAAGCCCTCCTTCCTTATTTCAATTTTGCTCATAAAATCTTTCTTCAAATTTTGGTTACCAATTTTTGTAAGCCATATGATCAATATCATATATATGGTTTCTAGTGTAGAATTAGTGTTGTAATTTTGAATAATATTGACTTAGTATAGAAGATTGGCTAGGATTATATACTTATATAAATATTATGACACATACATGTATGTCGAAAGTAAGTCGGACACATTGAAATGGAACTAGGACACGATACGGACACGTACATAAGGGGATATCTATATGTGTCATGATTGAATTTTTTTTTTAATGGATTATGTACTACTTTTGTCAATAGTAGAAATGGCGTGTGTATACATATATGTGCATATATTTTTAGTGTATATATACATGAATATATGGATACAAGTCGTGTCCGATAGGGAGTTGAAGGTATATTTAAGTATCAATTCTAGAGTTGTCCTAGATGGACTAATATATGTAGGACTTGATTTATATTTATATATATATATATATAAATATATATATATATATATATATATATATATATATATATATATATATATATATATTATATATATAAAATTGTTGAGAATCCTTATAATTTGAATAGAAATCATCAAAGATGTAAAATTAAGTTATATAAGAAAGCTTAGATTGTACTCGATATAATATTGAGAGTAATATTGACCTTAATTTCTAATATTTGTCTTCCAGACTACATCCTAAGGCTATTTGATAAATCCATCTTGTATACAAATTGTAGGATCCTCCTTGTTATTTTATATAAATAAAAATCTAGTATAAATAGATTTTAATCTCATGATATAAGCTGGGCTTAAGTATAATTGTTCTAAATGTATATTCTAGTAATTTTAAAGTTACTTTAATTTTTCTTTTATTAGCTCATATTCTAATATGAGGTTTAAATTTAGTCTAGGCGATGTAAAATTATAAATCAAGTTGAACCTAATACTCTCAGACCTTGGAAATCTCCAAAAGACAAAACTCTAATTTCTAGCCTGTATCTCGATAAGTTCGAAAATATTTCTAAAAGGGAAATTTTATTCTAATCCATAAAGTGCAAATGAGATATTTTAATATGCAATTTATTAAGAGTAATTATTCTTATATGGTTTTGTGATCTAGTATGTGTAACTTTATAATTTATGGATTGTATTGAGTTTGTTGAACTTGTGTAGCTAACCCGAAATCAGTGCTAAATTTGCAAAATAGCTAATTGCTAAGGTAAAGTATAGATTGGTAAGAAGGTTCTTTGTCCGGAATTGATTTATCAACTTATATATAACTGCATGTGTTTACTGGTGTTGAGAGTTGCTCCACCGAAGGGGTCGGCGTACCCGGTTTATATTTGCGTGTTGCCGGTGTTGAGGGTTGCTCCACCGAAGGGGTCGGCGTGCCCATTTACTATTTCTTTGTATTTATATGTTCTAGAATATTTTCGGGTCAGTAAATACAAAGGAGACTCTGCCGAAATTTTTGAGAAATTTCAGAGTTAGCCATTTTAGAAATGTCGAAATGGTCGAAATGATTAAACCCTAGTTCCTGATTTTATTCAAGTTTCTAATACAAACATAACCCTGAAATCCTTGAAAGTGTTGCCTTAGGCGCACAAATTCTAGTTTGACATTTTATTTCCGCTAAGACGGAATCTCCTGCTTAACTTTATTCTCGTTTAATGTGTGTTCTCTATCACACGAAAAACGAGATACAAAATTTAAATGTATTTTAACTAAGTTACATTTTGGTAAGAATTGCATTTGGGATGGGAGAGAAAACTTTGGATCACACCTTCGAAATCTTTGCAATATTATATTTTACAAAACTGATCAGTTCCTGTTACCCGGCACTCGTATGGCCATACGGGTCTGTCGGGGTGAGGCTTAGCTCACTTTCCTGTTTTCTGTTTCCTATTTTTCCATTGGATTCCGAATCTCCGAATTCGGTCCTGTAACATCCAATGTAGCCTACTCCGATATTCTTGAAAAATTTCAAGTCATACGACAATTGTTATAACACTTGATTCCGATAACTCGGAAAACCATTCATGTGTTATCCTGATTTTATCACATCAATATGTGATCATGATACTAATGGGACGGATAAATCTAAGCACCGCCCATTTAGTATAAACCTGATCCAGGGTAAATGGGATTATTGTTGAGGAAATAGAAGTTGTGTGATCCAGAAGTGTTTCTCTAAATATTGCATTTTTTTTTATATACAAAATTTGTTTGATTACTTACACATTTATACCTGACACCTGCATTCTTTTAGGAAAAGATGTTAATACGATAAGAAATTTTTATCAGTGAATATACCTTTTAAATTATCATTTCCCTCAGTTCAATTTCGATAATTTATCATCTTACCTTACTTAACTCCTTTGACTGAGGGCTTGCTCGTCGTATTGACGACCTAGTTTTGTTCACTAGGTTTTGATGAAGGACAGGAGAGAATGCAGATACACACTGAAGAGAAGTTTTTATGAATGAGACAAAGAGGAGGTTGACTTGGTATCAACTAGTAAAACTTTATAGCTGGTAATGTAAAATATGTATTGGGTAAATGGTTGTAATTGGGTAGAATAATAAAATTTCTGTTCATAGTTTAGAATATCCTTTAATCAACATGTCATTTATTATTCTATGCATCATGTGACCTATGATCAACCTATCCTAGAACTCTACGGGCGACAATCGCGAATATGGGTACTGGAGTATTCATATGTTGCGTAGCCTGGGGATGTTGTTACGTACTCGGCTCGCCTTATTTTGGGAGCGGGGCGTGACATACGGCCACGAGGACTAATATTTTAGCAAATATACACATTCAAAATGAAGAAACTAGCATATACCTTGACCTTTTTTTAAAAAAAACTTAGTAAATACCTTCATTCCTTTATATGGAACAAATAAAACTTTAAGATATATTTTCACTATTTAACCAATATTTTGACTAATTTACAAAAAATATGGAACATTTGCTAGTTTTTTAAAAATACTGAAAGTATATACTAGTTTCTATATTTTGAATGGAGGCGTTTGTTGAGATATCCCTTAGATTTAAATAATTTATTTCAGAAATAAAAGGAAAGCCAAAGAGAATTTACCACCTATAGTTGGTTTAATTAGATTTAGGGATATTTTAGCAAATATCCACATTCAAAATATAGAAACTAGCATGTCTTTACTTTTTTTTAAAAAAAAATTAGCAAATACATATATTCCTATGTATGGAACAAACAAAAAATTAAGATATACCTCCACTATTTAACCAATATTTTGTTGATTTACAAAGAAGTAGGGGGCATTTGTTATTTTTTTTTAAAAATAATGAGACTACATACTAGTTTCTATATTTTTGAATTGAGGCGTTTGTCTCGCCTCGAGCGACCGTTACTGGACTCGTGCATATTATCTCGCCTCGAACGAGCGTTCGTGCAGATGCGACCGGTCCGTGAACGTGTCTCGACTCGGGCACGGGATCAGAGAAGTTACCTAGCCTTGTGCCTGCGGGTGAGCGGGTGCGACCGATCCTTTATCTCGTGCACGACCTAGAGGGTGCCAATGTTGACAGAGGTGCAATGACAATGATGAAATACCGTGAGACCTGATAAACGTGACATAATCTGAGTCTGCACGAAAAAAAAAAAAATGCAGACGTTTACTAAAAAATATCCATTATATGTACTATCATATTTCAGTAATAAAAGGAAAGCCTATTTGCAACTAAATATCTTGAATTTAGGGCTTTTTTTCTTTTAAATTTGTTTAGAGAAATATTTTTTTATCTTTTACAATCATATTTAATACTTGTTAAGAGTAAAATAGTTCAGAATATTTAGACCGCCTCATTAGACATATATCAATACTATAATTTTTTTAAAAGTTTGCAACTACTAGCCTAAGTTAGCAACTAGTAGCCTAAGTTTGCTTATGAGATGGGATAAGAGAGAGTAATTGCTTTTGGCCTTTAACCAAAAAAAAAAAATTACTTGCAATGATGAAAGTTATAAAAGATAACAAAAAAAAAAAAAATTGACATAATATAAATACAGCAAAGCACTTGTTTATGAGAGAAAAAACAAATGTAAGAACGATGTTATATAAATTTGTTATAGAACTGTAACTTGTTGGAATTATTCAATAATAGAGACCACGCATGTAAAATTAAGGGGAAATTTATGAAATGCCCAAAAATTGTAAAAGTTTTATGTAAAACCCACAGCAAAATAACATTTCATCGCGTGCCCAGAATTATCTATTAATATATAAAAGCGGGTTCGAATGACCTTTTTGCCCTTTCTTATAATTTTTTTTCCAAACAAACCCAACCCTGCTATTCAAAAACAAAAAGCAAAAAAAAAACGTTTCGTACTCTCTCTTCTTCGATAAGACGATCAGTTTCTCCTCCAAAATCTAGGGTTTCTCCAAAAATCTTCAAACGTTCCTCCAAAATCTAGGGTTTCTCCTCCAAAAAATTTCAAACGTTCCTCTCATTCGAGACATTCGCACAATGTCGTCACAATCGAAGACATTACCAAATCAAGAAGCAGATTATCAAAAAGAGAGTGACGGAGAATCACTATCATCAAATCCAAAAGAGAATGACGGAGGATCAAAGAAACGGATAATTAAAAAAGTTGCATATAAGGAGAAGAAGCCTGCTATCCAAAAAGAAGGTATAACTTTAACTTATTTTCATGATTCGTTGATCATTCTCCGTGTTAAATGTCACTAAGAATGGTCTTGATCATTCTCCGTGTTAAATTTACAAGGAGAATGTCATTCTCCGTGTGATTTAGCACGGAGAATGTCATTCTCCTTGTAAATTTAGCACGGAGAATGACATTCTCCTTGTAAATTTACAAGGAGAATGACATTCTCCGTGCTAAATTTACAAGGAGAATGACATTCTCCGTGTTAAATTTACAAGGAGAATGTCATTCTCCGTGTTAAATTATAAGGAGAATGACATTCTCCGTATAATTTAGCACGGAGAATGTCATTCTCCCTGTAAATTTACAAGGAGAATGTCATTCTCCATGTTAAATTACACGGAGAATGTCATTCTCCCTGTAAATTAACTAGGAGAATGACATTCTCCCTGTATTTTAACACGGAGAATGTCATTCTCCGTGTTAAACACACGGAGAATGACATTATCCGTACTAAATTTATAAGGAGAATTACATTCTTCGTGCTAAATTATACGAAGAATGTCATTCTTCCTCTAAATATACAAGGTGAATGTCATTCTCCGTGTTAAATTTATAAGGAGAATGACATTTTCCATATAATTTAGCACGGAGACATTCTCCTTATAACACTACCAAAATACATGGATTTACCGACGGCCTTATCCGTCGGTATTCCGTCGCCAAAAATAAATACCGACGGATATTTTGGTAAAACAGCCGTCGGGAATAACCTCGTCGCTAAAACATATCCGTCGCTACTCCGTCGCTCAGCGACGACTTAGCGACGGAATACCGTCGGCTCATTTAAATATATATAGCGACGGATTACCGACTAGCTTTCGTCAAACATGTATCAAGATATAGGTTTAGCGACGGAATACTCCGTCGCTAAAGAGTCGGCAAAACCGTATCAGTGATTTTCTGATACGCAATATCCGTCGCTAATCCGTCGTAAATTTGTCGGTAAAAGCGTATTAGCGACAAAACATCCGTCGCTAACAGCAAAATTTATGGACATCAAACAGAACTAGGTCGACGGACGTTCCGTCGCTAAACCGTCGCTCAATGTAAAATTCTCCAGGTAGCGACGGATATTACGTCGCCAATCCGTCGATACATTAAACTCCTACAGATAGCGACGGATGGTCCGTCGCCAATCCGTCGCTTTATTGAAATGCTCCAGGTAGCGACGGTTTTTTCGTCGCCACTCCGTCGCTAAACTCAGTTTCTCCAGTTAGCGACGGACTATCCGTCGCTGAGTGGTCGCCAGTCCGTCGCTAACTTCTAATTTTTGAAAAAAAAAAATACTGCAAACAGACTCTTTCCTGTTTGTACAACACATCCAACACAATATCAAACATGCAAAATATCCATATACAACACCATATATCCATATCCAACACGAATATCCAACGTATCCAATATCCAACACCATATATCCATATGCAAAATATCCATATCCGACACCAATATCCAACGTATCCAATATCCAACAAAATATTACCAACACAATATATCCAATATCCAACATTAAATTATCCAAACATAAAAAAAATATCCGAACATACAATGTATCCAAATGTCTACAAAAATTTCGGCAGCACCTCCTTTGTATATCAGATCATCGCTTATAACCCAGCGTAGGTATATATCCAAAAATCACATAGACGAAATATGCACATACGAATTTAATGCACACCAATTATCCAAGAAAAGACATCAATTATACTGAAGAGTAACCTAATATCCGTCGTTATACTGAAAATTTATCTTCAAGTGTGAGAACGGATGGCTCAGAATACACAACCCAAAATTCATTCTAGCATACATTAGTGTGAATCATCTATGTTCTGTACATATGGTGTAGTATATGATCTTATCGTATATAGTATTTGAAGAACGTAACAGAATCAAGATGAACTCACATAATGTAATACTAAGACATCATCTACTACTATATAAGATATAGTGATAGGTTGTCGTATCATCATTGCCGAGGGATGAGGGTCGGAGGACAGTCAACTTATCTACGGCTACATAGTTTCTGCCTCGCCAGTCGAATGGCTGCAGGGACTATATATGTCCTGATCACCATGTCGTACCGTAGATTAATGCAAATGGAGCTGGAAACAAAATACAGAAACCAAAAAACAAAATACAGAATCCAATCCCTGGGTTCGCCGAAAATACAAAACACAGAATCCAATCCCTGTATTTTAAGTGTGAGAACGGATGGCTCAGAAGACAACCAAACCGGAGAGGATACTCCAAGAGATACATCTGAGTAGGACGTATACTCTGAGAGATCACCCTTACAGAAATGATATCAGTAGTGGTATCGAATGTTGGAGAAGATATTATCACAGTATACGTCCTCTCCTCCACGATGGCTCTAGACCCATCTGCTCGTCCCTGCTTCCATTCTTCTTGTTTGACTCTCTCAGCCACACATGATATCCAGCTCAAGTGTAGAGTAGGCGGAAAAGAAGGAGACAGGAATAGGAGGGGGAAGCAGCACACCGGCGGCATGACCCGGAGGAAGTACAGAGGTTTTTTTCAACATACGTAGGAGAACTATAAGGATATATGTAAACACAACATATCACCTTGTCAAAGACCCTAAATGTGACAACCATGTTACCGCGGTATCGGAAGACTAACATGTCATAATTTTATAAGCCGTGTGTTTTGACATAATCCTTCCAACCGGATTTCAGTTCTATGTAATAATGCGAGATTACGACACAGGAGGAAAGAGTTGGGATGATTATGTCAAAACACACGGCTTAGAAAATTATGACATGTTAGTCTTCCGACACCGCGGTAACATGGTTGTCACATTAAGGGTCTTTGACAAGATGACATATTATGAAAAGATATATCCTTATAGTTCTCCTACGTATGTTGAAGAAAATCTCTGTACTTCCTCCGAGTCATGCCGTCGGTGTGCTGCTTCCCCCTCCTATTCCTGTCCCCTTCTTTTTCGCCTACTCTACATTTGAGCTGGATATCATGTGTGGCTGAGAGAGTCAAATAAGAAGAATGGAAGCAGGGACGAGCAGATGGGTCTAGAGCCATCGTGGAGGAGAGGACGTATACTGTGATAATATCTTCTCCAACATTCGATACCACTACTGATATCATTTCTGTAACGATGATCTCTCAGAGTATACGTCCTACCCAGATGGATCTCTCGGAGTATCCTCTCCGGTAGGTTGTCGTATCATCATTGCCGAGGGATGAGGGTCGGAGGACAGTCAACTTATCTACGGCTACATAGTTTCTGCCTCGCCAGTCGAATGGCTGCAGGGACTATATATGTCCTGATCACCATGTCGTATCGTAGATTAATGCAAATTGAGCTGGAAACAAAATACAGAAACCAAAAAACAAAATACAGAATCCAATCCCTGGGTTCGCCAAAATACAAAACACAGAATCCAATCCCTGTATTTTAAGTGTGAGAACGGATGGCTCAGAAGACAACCCAACCGGAGAGGATACTCCAAGAGATACATCTGAGTAGGACGTATACTCTGAGAGATCACCCTTACAGAAATGATATCAGTAGTGGGATCGAATGTTGGAGAAGATATTATCACAGTATACGTCCTCTCCTCCACGATGGCTCTAGACCCATCTGCTCGTCCCTGCTTCCATTCTTCTTGTTTGACTCTCTCAGCCACACATGATATCCAGCTCAAGTGTAGAGTAGGCGGAAAAGAAGGGGGCAGGAATAGGAGGGGGAAGCAGCACAGCCGGCGGCATGACCCGGAGGAAGTACAGAGGTTTTCTTCAACATACGTAGGAGAACTATAAGGATATATGTAAACACAACATATCATCTTGTCAAAGACCCTAAATGTGACAACCATGTTACCGCGGTGTCGGAAGACTAACATGTCATAATTTTATAAGCCGTGTATTTTGACATAATCCTCCCAACCGGATTTCAGTTCTATGTAATAATGCGAGATTATGACACAGGAGGAAAGAGTTGGGATGATTATGTCAAAACACACGGCTTAGAAAATTATGACATGTTAGTCTTCCGACACCGCGGTAACATGGTTGTCACATTAAGGGTCTTTGACAAGATGACATATTGTGAAAAGATAAATCCTTATAGTCCTCCTACGTATGTTGAAGAAAACCTCTGTACTTCCTCCGGGTCATGCCGCCGGCTGTGCTGCTTCCCCCTCCTATTCCTGTCCCCTTCTTTTCCGCCTACTCTACACTTGAGCTGGATATCATGTGTGGCTGAGAGAGTCAAATAAGAAGAATGGAAGCAGGGACGAGCAGATGGGTCTAGAGCCATCGTGGAGGAGAGGACGTATACTGTGATAATATCTTCTCCAACATTCGATCCCACTACTGATATCATTTCTGTAAGGGTGATCTCTCAGAGTATACGTCCTACCCAGATGGATCTCTCGGAGTATCCTCTCCGGTTGGTTGTCGTATCATCATTGCCGAGGGATGAGGGTCGGAGGACAGTCCACTTTATCTACGGATACATAGTTTCTGCCTCGCCAGTCGAATGGCTGCAGGAACTATGTTACCGCGGTGTCGTAGTCCAATATAATCCAGAGATTGACACAGTTCTAATTCATATATGTAGTCCAATACAAATAGTCTAAAACAAAAACAACCCAATAAAAATAGTCCAATACAAATAAGTACTAATAGCTAATGCTTGCCACGCTGCTCACGCAAATGCTCAGTGATACTTTCACGCAACCACCTCCGAAAAGCGAGATTTTTGGTGCGAGGAGAGGCGTCGTCCCTTGCCAGGACTGCATCAAAAGCACTCTCGGCATTACTAGCTACCGGTGCTGGATGACTAGAACTCCCGGTCTCACTAGCAACCTGTAGTGTCCCGCTCCTAGCGGTTCACTATGTAAGGCTTGTGGCTTGGCTAACTCGGTCGGAACCGAGTATTGGGGAAACTTACCGTCGGCATCGAATCGATCACGGACAAGTGCATAAGAACCTTTCCAATTGATGGATCGGTTTCTCTTGAAATGCGTCCAAGAGTTTTCTCTGGATGTTTTGCTGCTGGTTTTGCTGCTTGGTTTTGATGGATGCTTTTCTGAATGATTTTCGATGATTTGATTCTTGCCCTTTTTCATCGATTTACATAGCATTCATTCTTGAGAATTCTGAGAGAAGAGAACACAACGAGACGGATTATTAATCAATCTTTTGGTGCCAATGCAGACTGACGCGTGACTGAAGGCTAAGCGTGCAAGTGTTCCTCTCTCTCTCGACGATTCTCTAACTTGGTGAGTGTGGATCTCTGTGGTGGTATTGTCCCTCTCGCTATTCCTTCATGCCAACTAAATAATTGTCTTGCAACATCCGTTGATCGATATCAAGATGCTAATGCCACAAGTCAATACCACTAAGATGCTAGAGATAGAACATTGAAATGAATTGATTACACTGCAATGAACTGAACATTGAAATGATTGAATTGATGCCTAGAATGATGGTTATGAAATGCTAAGAATGATCTTGTTGCCTATTACTTCAAATATTCTATGCACACTGTATATATCGAGTCGGACACACATTCGCCTGACCATGGACAACTTGTATACAAGGATTGAGCAATAATTTCCTCGAACGGTACAGGGGCGCCTGTACCGATTCGGCCTAGGAGGAAATAATGAAGTGCTTTGGGGAACATGAGTAATGCGAGGCATCATAGAGGCTAGCTCCCTACTGTGCTGTCATCTCATTATCTTGAAGTCCCAAATGCAAATGAATGAATGAAAAGAGTCCATATGGTTTAACAACACCAGTGGTCACATCGTGGGAATGTATGCTAATCAATGTCTTATGCAGGGACGGTAAGTATATTATTATTATCCTGTATCTTATGCAGGAAAGCTGGATTCGGCCAATGGTAAAGTAAACATGGTGTTATGAACTACCATGTCATTTGAATTGTGATTTACTCTAAATGTTGCCTGTCCCTTATAAGTTCATATCTTTAAAATGCTTGTCATTAATAAAATGTTGGTTTAGCTGAGTGGGCCAACGGGGCTCACCAGCGCATTGTTATAATGTGCTGACCCCTCCTCCACAGGTACTGGAGAAGGCTCGGGCGCACATCGCAATTAAAGCTTTCTGAACTGCCGTTTCCTTTCAAGTTGTTTTTCCCTAAAGATGCACAAAGTATTGCGGAGATTTCAAAGATAGCTGCTTATATTTCAAAGTACTAAAGGGGCGTGATGTATGGAACGGGAAATTATTTCATGGCAGCCTATCAGTTGTACTTCTTTTCATGAATCAATGTAGCCGAAATGGCATTTCAAATATTATCGAGAAAAGTTGTATTCTGACTACAATTATGAATAAAATGAGTATTTCTTCTTCCTATATTGTGTCTCAATGTTTCCGCAACTGTGGCTTACTTCAAATGTTTCAAAATGATATAATTGTGCAATGTTCTAGCCTTGTACAAGTGCAACTCCAGACTTGTACGGCATCACGCCTTAGCGAGGACGATCGATTCGGCGTGAATCGAAGCAAAGCGAGCGATTCCCCGAATCGGGGCGTGACAAGTTGGTATCAGAGCACGGTTTCACTTCCTCGGATTTCAAAAATAATTATTTCAAAAAGGAAGTCTTGATGCAAATTTTCTCGATTGATGGTGTCGATAGCGCTGGCATGAAATAATGTTCCATAGAATAAGCCCATAAATATTTTATGAGTGCTAATGGAATTATTTCTTTGTTGTAGAATGACTAAGGGTGATAGCTCAAAGACGAACTCATCGTCAGACCCGATTGAGAAACTGATTAAGCAAATGGAGGCTCAGAGGAAGCAAAGCGAAGCTCAACATCGCGCGCTTCAGGAGCAGCTTCAGTATCAGTTTCAGGAGCAGCTGGATGCTCAACAAAAGCAAGTTGATAGTCTAACTCAGATTGTCATCAAGCTGTCGGCCGATTCTAATGTTTCTGCAAAGGCCACAGCAACCGAGACCGTGGAGGTGCCAGCAGAGAAACCTGAGACGCCGACACGGAAGAGGACGAGCTTCAAGTTCTCTGAATTTAAAAGTTGCGACCCGCCTGATTTTAATGGGAAAGAGGAGCCAGATGAGGTGATGGGCTTCTTGAACACACTGGAGGGCTATTTTCGAATGTTAGAGATTCAGGGCAGTAAGAGAGTGGAGTGTGCCGCTGTACAACTTCGTCTCAAGGCCCAGGAATGGTGGATTTCGCAGAGACAGGCACTTTGCGGAAATAGTCAGGATATAAAGATGTCTTGGGAGGCCTTCAAGCAGGCTTTCATTTCTCACTTCATTCCACCCGCTGTCCGACAACAGAAAGAGAATGAGTTCATTGCACTTCGACAAGGCAGTATGTCAGTGCATGACTATGAGACAGAGTTTTTAAAGAGAGTCGCATTCGCTGGGTACATGGTACCGAATGACGACGCCAAGCGAGGAAGATTTGTGCAAGGCTTGAATGAGGGCCTAGAGAAGGATGTGCTTAATCGGAAATGTACGTCTTACCGGGAGGCGTACGAGACAGCTCTCGAGATGGAGAGATTTCATAGACCGGCTAGTCGTGAGACAATGAAGAGCAACCAAGGACTCAATAATCAGAAACGACCTTGGTCTGCTAGCAGGAACGACGCACCTAAGCGTCACAATACTGGAGACAATAGAGGGCCTCAACATTCAGAACGTTGTAAATTTTGCAACCGTTGGGGACATCGATCCGAAGATTGTCGGGTGAAGTGTTTCAAATGTGGCGAACAGGGCCATAAGGAAGCTGACTGCAGAAATAGAGGAGGGAATCAGTATCCTCCTCGTGGGCATAACAATAATCAGTATCGTGGGCATAACAACAACCACAACCGGGGACCATATAACAACCAGCATCGTGGCGAAGCGCCACCAGCCTTACCGGCTCCAGCTGGAAATGCACCGAATCAACAAGGTGGGCAAGCAAGGGTTTATGCCTTGACTCAGGCAGAGGCCCAGACCGCGGAGAATGTTATAACAGGTACGTTGCTATATAAAGGCACACCTGCAAGAGTACTTTTTGATTCTGGCGCTACTCATTGCTTTATCTCTTCTGATTTTGCAACGGAAAATAAATTTTGTATGACTCAATTAAAGACAGCTTTGTGTGTTAGCACTCCTTCGGGAGTGGATATGCCTGCAACTTTGATTTGCAGGGACGGCTACATTAAAGTTGGAGGCAAGACTTTATCTCTGGATGCAATTGTACTCGACATCAAAGAGTACGATATCATCTTGGGAATGGACTGGCTCAGCGCCTGTCATGCAACGATTGACTGTGCGGATAAGAGAGTTGTGTTTCGCCTAACCGGAGAAACAGAGTTCTCTTACTCGTGCGGCTCGGCGTTCCAAGGACCTATGGTAATATCGGCAGTTACAGCAAGGCATATGTTGTACTCAGGGTGTGAAGGGTTCCTTGCTTCTGTTTTTGATACTCAAATGAAGGGTGTAGATTCGAATCAGACCGAGATTGTGGCAGAGTTCCCCGATGTGTTTCCGGACGAGATACCTGGGATGCCGCCGGATAGAGAAATTGAATTCACAATTGATACATTTCCGGATACTCGTCCGATATCTAAAGCGCCGTACAGGATGGCTCCGGCAGAATTGAAGGAACTAAAGGTGCAGCTACAAGAATTATTAGACCGAGGATACATTCGCCCAAGTGTATCTCCATGGGGAGCTCCAGTGTTGTTTGTAAAGAAAAAGGATGGAACGATGCGGCTATGCATCGATTACAGAGAACTGAATAAGGCAACCATCAGTAACAAGTATCCCTTGCCAAGAATAGATGATCTGTTCGATCAGCTACAAGGGGCGACCGTATTTTCAAAAATCGATCTTCGTTCATGATACCATCAGTTGAAGATCAGACCCGAAGATGTTCCTAAGTCAGCATTCCGTACGAGATACGGACACTATGAGTTTTTGGTCATGCCATTCGGCTTGACTAATGCTCCAGCAGCCTTCATGGATTTAATGAATAGAGTGTTTCGACCGTTCTTAGACAAGTTTGTTGTTGTGTTCATCGATGACATCTTGATCTACTCAAAAGACAGGGAGACTCATGTCGAACACTTGAAGGAAGTACTTCAGACGCTGCGGGACAACCAGCTCTATGCAAAACTAAGCAAGTGCGAATTTTGGATGAACAGCGTGTCGTTCCTTGGACATGTTGTTTCGGCGGAAGGTGTTGCCGTCGACCCAAAGAAGATTGAGGCAGTGGTGGACTGGAAGCAGCCTGCATCAGCTAGTGAAATACGGAGTTTCCTTGGTTTAGCCGGGTACTACCGTAGATTTGTGAAGGACTTCTCGAGAATCGCCTCGCCTTTGACTCGCCTGACTCAGAAAGGAGTCGTATTTAAGTGGACGGACGACTGTGAGAGTAGCTTCCAAGAACTCAAGCAGCGGCTCGTCACGGCCCCAATTTTAGCACTTCCGGAAGGCTCTAAGGAATTTCAGATCTACAGTGACGCGTCGGGACTTGGTTTGGGATGTGTTCTTATGCAACATGGGAAGACCATATCTTATGCTTCGAGACAACTCAAACAGCATGAGAAGAATTACCCAACACATGATTTGGAACTGGCGGCGATTGTGTTCGCGTTGAAATTGTGGCGACACTATCTCTATGGTGTGTCCTGCGAGATCTTCACGGATCACAAAAGCCTGAAATATATATTCACACAAAAGGAATTGAATTTGAGGCAGCGGCGCTGGTTAGAATTGATCAAGGACTATGACTTGACAATCTCTTACACGCCGGGTAAAGGGAACGTGGTAGCTGATGCCTTGAGTCGGAAATTTGTTGGGTCCCTAACAATAGCAAAAGAGGTACTACGGGATCTTGAAGAGATGGGCATCGAATTCAGGATCCGTCCGCAGAATGTGCAGTTGGCTCAGTTACAACTTGAGCCGAGTCTCCAGGGAAGGATTAAGATTGCTCAGAAGGATGACCCATTTCTGCAGAAGATACGCGAGTTGATTCTAGCAGGAAAGGCGTCAGACTTTACCGTTGAAGATGACACTATTCGTGTCAAGGGAAGATTGTGCGTCCCTAAGGACGAGAATATCAGGAAGGAAATACTGACCGAGGCTCATTTTGCGAAGTATTCCTTGCATCCGGGAGGCACGAAAATGTATAAGGATCTACGCTCAACCTTTTGGTGGCATGGTATGAAGAAGGATGTGGCGCTATTCGTGTCACAGTGCATGGATTGTCAGCGTGTAAAGGCCGAACATCAACGGCCAGGCGGAGAACTACAAAATTTGGCTATTCCACTGTGGAAGTGGGATAATATCTGTATGGATTTTATAGTTGGCTTGCCAAGAACTCAGAAGGAAAATGATGCGATTTGGGTTATCGTGGATAGATTAACCAAGTCGGCACATTTCATTCCAATAAAAGTTACATGGGGAGTAGAACGGTTGGCTCAGATCTACATAAATGAAATTGTCAGATTGCATGGGGTGCCAGCTTCTATAGTGTCGGATAGAGATGGAAGATTCTTGTCGCGATTTTGGATAAGTCTACACTCGGCAATGGGCACAAAATTGAACTTCGGTACGGCTTACCATCCGCAGACTGATGGTCAGACAGAGAGAGTAAATCAGATCCTTGAGGATATGTTGAGATTGTGCGTGCTCGACTCGAAGACAAGTTGGGACGCGCATCTCGCACTAGCAGAATTTGCCTATAACAACAGTTATCAGGCAAGTATCCAAATGGCCCCGTACGAAGCCTTATATGGACGGAAATGTCGATCACCAATATGCTGGGATGAAGTCGGTGAACGGCAAGTGCTCGGACCAGAACTTGTGGAACAGGCCGTCGAGAGGATTCGCTTAATTCGAGAAAGACTTAGAGTTGCTCAAAGTCGACAAAAGAGTTATGCGGATGTTCATCGACGACCTTTGGAATTCACAGCAGGCGATCATGTCTTCTTGAAGGTCACACCCATGCGAGGTGTGATGCGGTTTGGGATGAAAGGAAAGCTAAGCCCGAGATTCGTCGGACCATTCGAGATTTTGGAGAAGGTAGCCTCAGTGGCTTATCGACTTGCACTACCTCCGGCTCTGGCTGATGTGCACGATATCTTCCATGTATCTCAACTTCGGAAGTACGTGCATGATCCAAGTCACGTAGTGAATTTCGACCAGCTGCAGCTGAGCGCTGACCTATCCTACACTGAAGAGCCTGTCCAGATTTTGGACAGGAAAGAGAAAGTTTTGCGGAATCGGGCAGTGTCTCTAGTCAACGTGCTGTGGCGGAACCATGCTGTCGAGGAGTCGACATGGGAATTAGAGGAAGAGATGCGAGTGAAGTACCCCTCGCTGTTTGATAATTTTGAGGTAGGACCTTTGCTTTAAGTTTCGAGGACGAAACTTTTTCTTAGTGGTATATTATGTAGTGTCCCGCTCCTAGCGGTTCACTATGTAAGGCTTGTGGCTTGGCTAACTCGGTCGGAACCGAGTATTGGGGAAACTTACCGTCGGCATCGAATCGATCACGGACAAGTGCATAAGAACCTTTCCAATTGATGGATCGGTTTCTCTTGAAATGCGTCCAAGAGTTTTCTCTGGATGTTTTGCTGCTGGTTTTGCTGCTTGGTTTTGATGGATGCTTTTCTGAATGATTTTCGATGATTTGATTCTTGTCCTTTTTCATCGATTTACATAGCATTCATTCTTGAGAATTCTGAGAGAAGAGAACACAACGAGACGGATTATTAATCAATCTTTTGGTGCCAATGCAGACTGACGTGTGACTGAAGGCTAAGCGTGCAAGTGTTCCTCTCTCTCTCGACGATTCTCTAACTTGGTGAGTGTGGATCTCTGTGGTGGTATTGTCCCTCTCGCTATTCCTTCATGCCAACTAAATAATTGTCTTGCAACATCCGTTGATCGATATCAAGATGCTAATGCCACAAGTCAATACCACTAAGATGCTAGAGATAGAACATTGAAATGAATTGATTACACTGCAATGAACTGAACATTGAAATGATTGAATTGATGCCTAGAATGATGGTTATGAAATGCTAAGAATGATCTTGTTGCCTATTACTTCAAATATTCTATGCACACTGTGTATATCGAGTCGGACACACATTCGCCTGACCATGGACAACTTGTATACAAGGATTGAGCAATAATTTCCTCGAACGGTACAGGGGCGCCTGTACCGATTCGGCCTAGGAGGAAATAATGAAGTGCTTTGGGGAACATGAGTAATGCGAGGCATCATAGAGGCTAGCTCCCTACTGTGCTGTCATCTCATTATCTTGAAGTCCCAAATGCAAATGAATGAATGAAAAGAGTCCATATGGTTTAACAACACCAGTGGTCACATCGTGGGAATGTATGCTAATCAATGTCTTATGCAGGGGCGGTAAGTATATTATTATTATCCTGTATCTTATGCAGGAAAGCTGGATTCGGCCAATGGTAAAGTAAACATGGTGTTATGAACTACCATGTCATTTGAATTGTGATTTACTCTAAATGTTGCATGTCCCTTATAAGTTCATATCTTTAAAATGCTTGTCATTAATAAAATGTTGGTTTAGCTGAGTGGGCCAACGGGGCTCACCAGCGCATTGTTATAATGTGCTGACCCCTCCTCCACAGGTACTGGAGAAGGCTCGGGCGCACATCGCAATTAAAGCTTTCTGAACTGCCGTTTCCTTTCAAGTTGTTTTTCCCTAAAGACGCACAAAGTATTGCGGAGATTTCAAAGATAGCTGCTTATATTTCAAAGTACTAAAGGGGCGTGATGTATGGAACGGGAAATTATTTCATGGCAGCCTATCAGTTGTACTTCTTTTCATGAATCAATGTAGCCGAAATGGCATTTCAAATATTATCGAGAAAAGTTGTATTCTGACTACAATTATGAATAAAATGAGTATTTCTTCTTCCTATATTGTGTCTCAATGTTTCCGCAACTGTGGCTTACTTCAAATGTTTCAAAATGATATAATTGTGCAATGTTCTAGCCTTGTACAAGTGCAACTCCAGACTTGTACGGCATCACGCCTTAGCGAGGACGATCGATTCGGCGTGAATCGAAGCAAAGCGAGCGATTCCCCGAATCGGGGCGTGACACAACCGGTGCCACTTCCTCCTCAACTGTAGGAGGAGCCACCTCAGCATTCATTGTTTTCTTCAAACGACGTGCTGCTCCTCGGGTCATGGGTGCCATCTGGTAAGTATATGTAACAGAATGTAAAAGAATGTAACAGCTCAAATTCAAAAACCAAAATCCCCATGCCAACATGAATCATAACATATAACTTAAACCCAGACATGACATAGGATTAAACCTAATGATTTAATCATCCTTAAATCAGTAAACACAAACAATGTACTAATTCTCAGTTTTTAGTCCAATGTAATTCGAAAGCCATCATCCCATGCCAAAAAAAACACTCCATACACAGAAAACAACATATTTTTGATAAGTACTTATTTGTGTAGGGGTATCATCTGACTGCACACAAGGGATGATGAGCTGGGCAGGTGCAATATGGATGCAGTAAGCCACCCCAACAATGCCCGGCCCCCTTAACTAGGCTAGTTCTAGGTCAAATTAGGAGTCCAAGTCAACTCTGTCAAAACTAATCTTAATTAGGCTAAACTTCTACCTTAGCTAATCAAATATATATACTAGACTTCACGACGTGTGTCTGTGTGTATATATATATATATATATATATATATATATATATATAAAATATATATATATATATATATATATATATATATATATATATATATATATATATATATATATATATATATATATATATATATATATATATATATATATATATATATATATATATATATATATATAGGCATAATTTTAAGTAATGTATTAATAATATATATATATATATATATATATATATATATATATTTATATTTATATATATATATATATATATATATATATATATATATATATATATATTTATATATATATATATATATATATATATATATATATATATATATATTTATATATATATATATAGGCATAATTTTAAGTAATTTATTAATAATATATATATATATATATATATATATATATATATATATGTCTGTGTGTGTGTGTATCCGTGTGTCTGTGTCTGTGTGTGTGTGTGTGTGTGTCCGTGTGTCCGTGTGTGTGTGTGTGTGTGTCCGTGTGTGTGTGTCCGTGTGTGTGTGTGTTTGTCCGTGTGTGTGTGTGTCTGTGGGAGAGGAGGAGGCAGCTGCCCGCCCCCTCCCACCGCCCCCTCCCACCGCCCCCTCCACACCCCCCGCCCCCTCCCACCGCCGCCCCTCCACACCCTCCGCCACCCGCGGCCAGCCCCCCTCCACACATACCCCCCCCCGCACCCCGCGGCCAGCCCCCGCCCCCATCGTACCCCCCCAACGCTGCCCGCCCCCTCGATCCCACCGCCCCCTCCACACCCCCCGCCCCCCGCGCACGGCCAGCCCTCCTCCGCAACCCCCCGCACCCCGCGGCCAGCCCCCGCGCGCCCCCATCCCTCCAACGCTTCCCGCCCCCTCCCACCGCCCCCTCCACACCCCCCGCCACCGCCGCCACCGCCGCCCCCCGCAGTCGACGCCGCCCCCGCAGCCCCCGACGCCCCCGGCCCGCTGCACCCACGACCACCGCGCGCAGCGCGAGAGAGAGAGAGAGCGAGAAAGAGAGAAAGAGAGAGAGAGAGAGAGAGGGAGAGGGAGAGGGGAATACCTTTGGGAGAGAGAGAGGAGAGGGGGTCGCCGATCACCGCCGCGGGAGAGAGAGGAGAGGGGGTCGCCGATCGATCACCGCGGGAGAGAGAGAGAGAGAGAGAGGAGAGAGAGTAAAATTTGGGGGGAATGAAAAAGTTCTCCCCGTCGTTTCAACTTAAGTCTGGAACGTAAATTTAGCGACGGAGTAGCGACGGATTATTCCATCGCTAATGCGTCAGTAAATCTCGCGCGAGTAGCGACGGATTATTCCGTCGCTAAGTCGTCAGTAAATCTTGCGCCAATATTTTAGGCTTTTGCCGCCAAAATATGCGACGTTCTAGCGACGGATATAAAACCGTCGCTACATGGCCGACTACCTATCGACGGCATAGCGACGGATATGGACATAAAAAAATTGTCCACTGCTTTCCATCGGTATTCCGTCACAAATCCGTCGGGGATCCGACGGTGATAGCGACGGAAAATTTCCGTCGCTAAATGGCCGTCGCTAAAGTACTGTAATTTGGTAGTGTAAATTTTCAAGGAGAATGTCATTCTTCGTGTTAAATTACATGGAGAATGTCATTCTACCTGTAAATTAACAAGGAGAATGACATTCTCCCTGTATTTTAACACGGAGAATGTCATTCTCCGTGTTAAATCACAGGGAGAATGACATTCTCCGTATAATTTAGCACGGAGAATGTCATTCTCCCTGTAAATTTACAAGGAGAATGTCATTCTCCGTGTTAAATTTACAAGGAGAATGTCATTCTCCGTGTTAAATTTATAAGGAGAATGACATTCTCCGTATAATTTAGCACAGAGAATGTCATTCTCCGTGTAATTTAACACGGAGAATGTCATTCTCCCTGTAAATTTAACACGGAGAATGACATTCTCCTTGTAAATTTACAAAGAGAATGTCATTCTCCTTATAAATTTAACACGGAGAATGACATTCTCCTTGTAAATTTAACACGGAGAATGACATTCTCCTTGTAAATTTACAAAGAGAATGTCATTCTCCTTATAAATTTAACACGGAGAATGACATTCTCCTTGTAAATTTAACACGGAGAATGTCATTCTCCTTGTAAATACAAGGAGAATGACATTCTACGTGCTAAATTATACGGAGAATGTCATTCTCCGTGTGATTTAACACGGAGAATGACATTCTCCGTGGTAAAATACAGGGATAATGTCATTCTCCTTGTTACACTACAACAAATATGGCCTACAATAGCATGCGCAGAACGCTATAGAAAGCCTTCTATAGCATATTCTGTCCGCTATAATTGCCCACGCTATAGTATGTCAAGGCATGTGAACACTATAACATTATAGCGTTCTTGAATGCTGTAGATAGATTATAGCATTCGTGTATGCTATAGATGGTTTATAGCGTTCGTGAGTACTGTGGATTGTTTATAGCGTTTGTGAATGCTGTAGATGCTTTATAGAGTCCGTGAATGCTGTAGATGGATTATAACGTTCATAAATATGTTGTAGATGATTTGATTTATTATAGCGTTCGTCATATGCTATCGTGATAGCGGCCAACAGTTTTGGAAAACGCTATTATATTTAGACGTTTTGAGTGCTATAAATTTGCTACAGAATTTCATATCTGAATAACCTGTTTTGTATCACATACAAATAACCATAGAAATTCATGTTAAATCGTAATTTTGATTTCAACAATTTCAATCGCAACTTCAATTTCGATCAATCAAAATATAGAAAAGGTTTGCCAAAATATGAACATGTTTCATTAAAACATTCAAGATGTACAAAAAATAGTTGTCATTAAAACATTCAAGATGTACAAAAAGTAGTTGTACGCCTAGTAGTCCAAAATAAACCATTCCATTTACAAGATATCAGTAGGCTAAAAGACAGTTCGATCTCCTCTTTCCTTCTAGCTATCCACAACCATCAAAAAATTATACGCCAACCTACACAAAATTGAGAAGAAAACACATTATTATATAAAAATAAGTTCACACAAGATCATATATTGATGAACAAGAACAAGAAGATAATTGAGCTCTACTAACCTGAGAGAAAAAACCATTTATTTTGTTCCCAGTGATATAGCTTATGTTCTATATATCTAGCATAACTCCAGCAGTTTGGGTTACTAAAGGATCTGGGTTAGTCGAAGATAGAACCAAAGAGTTTGCACTCTGAGAAAAAGAACATGAAGTAATCAGCGTCCATGAAGAAAAGATGAAGAGAAAATCAAAGGCACATTTGCATTTAAAAGATGCATAAATATAAAGAGTGTGTGGATGTTTAGGAGAACTTCAGAAAACCCACCAAGAAAAAATATTATTTTAATAAACACAAGAAACATAGCCAAAACGGGTAATTCAGAAAGTAAACCTCTTGAGCAGACTGCCCAGTCTGAGCAGGTAAGACTGCAATGTTTCCATTGTACTTAGTAGCAGCACCAGGGGCAAAAAAAGGAGAGAAGCGACCATCACCGTCAGCACTAGGTCGATACACTGATGTATAATAGCTTGTAGCAGGATCAAAAGGTTGCTGAACCTAAAGAAAAAATGGTAAAAAAACATAATGAGACTTGACAATAAACAACAACAAAAATGCCCAAGTAATCATGCACCTTCTCAATAATCCAGCACCAATTTGGGTCCTAAAGCTGACCGTATAACTTATAGTATAGATAATAATGAACCCCTTCTCAATATCAACAGAAAAGAAAACCCATGTGTTTGATGCCTGTTAATTGTCCACTTTTTCCAAGTGAACCCCTTCTCAATAAGATGTTTCTAAGTGAATCATATCTTAAAAGAAACAGGTATTTTCCCCAAAAAATAGAGTAGAAGGTGCATCCACAAAATCTATACAGGAAGTGATTCCACCTTTGATGTTAAGCTATGTGAAAATATTTCTTGGCCACTCGTGAGTCTGTTCCGACAAGGGCAACAGCTTCAGAAATTAGCTTCTTTCTCTGCTACAACTAGAGAAAAGATGCAGGATCTGAGTTTTAGGGAAGATATTTTGGGGGAAACGATAGAAAATTGGCATAAATTACAAACAGTCTAACAAGTTAGTTTTTGACATGCCAGAAGTAACTTTAGACGTTTCTTCAACTATAAGAGAATAGCATCTATAGTCTAAATAATATCTTTTAACATTCTGAAAGTCATTCTGGACAGTTAACTAAGATGATCCGAAAGAATAAGATGTATATGAACGATTCCATTAGTGTATACCCTGGAAAGGACACCTTAGATGACCTTAGTCTATTCCAAACTAGGCAGACCCTTTAATAGAACAACCTCAAGGTGCAATAAGAATAAGAGCACTTCATATAGTCCACCAATTAGTAAGAAAATATATCACATGTCAATTGGTAAATTTTGTAAGTGACATGATTCGCCTCATAGTAAAGGAAGCATATTTTCAAGCTATCAAACAAAAGTTAACAGTTAAATCCAAATAACTTTAACGTCAAGCTCTAAGAGAGAATGAGGGTGAGACATCATGGTCAAATTGCTCCATTTAGACATAATTTGTTGCATATGCACCGTTATATCAGAAACTAGTGTATATGATACCTACAAACCTGTTGAACCAGAAGTATGCAAAACAGTATTAGGAAGGGGGGAAAGAGGAGGCCAAAACCATCAGATGTAATAACTAATGATAATTTTACTCCCCAAGGAAAGAATACAACAAGAAGGCAGAAGCTTAAGGACGATCCGAAGCCAAAACCTCAACCCAAACCCAGAGCAAAAAAACAATAAGAAGGATGATTCAGCATCCAAAGAAGAAGCCAGAATTGCAGAACTGGTAAAAAATAGCGACATACTCAGGGAATGCGAGGACCTCAGACTTTGGAATGAGGCAGATGAAGAGCTGAAACAACTTTACAAGGACCTCGTATTCAAAAACAAGATGGCTCCATTGTATGTATTCTTCTATATTCCTTTCGTCTTTTTCACAATTATTTTTGTCTATTTCTATTGATTTAATCTAACTGAACTAAATTTATGTGCAGTAATCTTGTATATTGTTCTCCTGCAAGTCAAAATGAAGTTAAAATTATTCTGACAGTATTAGACATGCAAGACATATTCAACTATCAAGACATGGAGGCTGCTATACTAAACATAATAATAATGATGATGAAAGAAGAACAAGAAAAATCAAGAAGTGAACCACAATCAAGTTCACAAGAGGTGCAACATAAGTGGTCTGCATTTATGTTGTCCCACACATTGGTAAGAATCAAAACTGAAACATCCCTCCTATTCATGTGTACACTGATGAAACTAACTAATGTTATTATGTCTTTGTTTTTTGGAAAACAGTCCATCATTCGCAATGCTCGTGTTGAAGATGCAAAAGCCGGTGCCATTGGAACTTTCAAAACAGATGTCGATGACCTAAGCATGGATTTACAGGACGACATAGAATGACTATTCATTCCTGTCTTTAATGATGGTATAAAACACTATACACTCCTGACATTCAACTTCAGCTCGTACGAGTGGGCACACTACAACTCCTTGGTGCAAAACACGTACGAATCGAGCAAGGCAGATGCAGAATATATGAGGGAGGTCTTAGAGCCTATTATAAGGAGAAAAATTGACATGATGAGGCAAAAATACAAGGCGACGATAGAGTATGAAAGCACAAATACGAACTTTTGTTCAAATTACCCACAACAAAAAGCACCCAACTGCCTCTTGTACACAGCATATTTTATGATGTGCTTAATGATTCATCCGTTCACAATACCAGCAAAAGGAAAGGACGATGACAAAATTCACAATAGGATTACAAAAGTTAGGTTGCAATGGCTTAAGAGGTTGCTTAAAAGTCCAAATACAAATGATGAACACATTATGAAAATGACAATGTAAAACACATTATGAAAATGACAATGTACTAAGAAAGAATTGTATATTACATTGTTCTGTATATATGAAATGAAAATGCAGTTATATTCTTCTGTGTCTGTGTCTGTGTCGTTTTGTTACATCTGCTCTGTATTATATTACATTGTTCTGTATATATGAAAATGCAGTTATATTCTTCTGTGTCTACGTCTTTTGGTTACATCTGCTGTCTTGTATTACATTGTTCTATATATATATATATATATATATATATATATATATATATATATATTTTATATATATATATATATATATATATATATATATATATATATATATATATATATATATATATATATATATATCATTTTTCAATGACCATTCTGTGTCAAGTTCACAATGAGGAATGCCATTTTGTGCCATTCTCCGTGTAATTTAAAACGGAGAATGGCATTCTCCATTTTAATGAACACGGAGAATGTCCTATCTCTGTTGTACTTATAGGAGAATGAATATTCTCCGTGCTAAAGAACACGGTGAATGGTCATTCCAGTTTTTAAACGCATGAGGATGAACATTCTCCGTGTTAAATAAAACGGAGAATATCAATCTCCGTGTTAAATAACACGGAGATTGGTCATTCTCCATGTTAAAACGCATAAGGATGGACATTCTCCGCGTTAAATAAAACGGAGAATAGAATTCTTACTTAAAACGGAGAATGAATATTCTCCGTGCTAAATAACACGGTGAATGGTCATTCTAGTTTTTAAACGCATGAGGATGACCATTCTCCGTGTTAAATAAAACGGAGAATATCAATCCCCGTGTTAAATAACACGGAGATTGGTCATTCTCCATGTTAAAACGCATAAGGATGGACATTCTCCGTGTTAAATAGCACGGAGAATAGAATTCTCCGTCTTACTTAACACGGAGAATGTATTCTCCGTGCTAAGTAAGACGGAGAATGCTATTCTCCGTGTTATTTAACACGGAGAATAGTCTTTTTAGTTTTAAAACACTGACGATGGTCAATCTCCGTGTTAAGCAAGACGGAGAATGCCATTCTCCGTGTTTTAAACGGAGAATGGTAATTTTAGTTTTAAATTACACAGAGAATGTCATTCTCCGTATTTAAAACGGAGAATGGTCATTCCATGCATGATAGACCATTGTCCGTTTTAAATTACACTTGTAACAACTATTAAATGCCACCTTCTTTATTGGGGGGGTGGACAGTTGAGTAGTTTGCGGAATGAATCTATTAAATGAGATTCATTATGCTGACTATTAGGTTCATCTGCATTTATTGGACAGTATGTCCTATATAAAGGGCTTTCTTGAGGAGCAAACTCCATCATCTTCATAGCATTTCCATTATGCACGACCCTGACTTAGTTTTGAGAGGAGAATGGCCTGGAATCAGTTGGCTGTTGGCTGTGGATCTCTTCGTTCAAAGTAGTTATATCCTTGTAGAAGAACACATTGTAGTGAATCTCGAGATACATTGGAAGACCTTGTTCGAACCTGAACAATATCTTGGCAGTCCTCGTGCTTTGTCAAAAAGTTGGGGTGTCATGCTATGCCCTTCTCGGAAACGGTCTAGCATTCCCTTGGCAGAGCCACAAGTTGTGCTTTGTTCTGCTCATTCCGGCATTCGGGGTTGCGGGTAAAGGAAAGGAGGAATACGCTTCGATGCTATTTTCTGTGAAGATAAACCCTCTCGTATGTGCACCAAGATGAATAAGGGTTGCACTTCTGTGAAGATAAACCCGCTTGTATGCTTCTTTAGGCCTTTCTGAATTTGTAATAGATGATTTTTTTAAGAACAATATGAGTCTTTGTAATAGATCTTTTGTAGAAGAACAGTATGAGTCTTTCTGAATCTGTAATAGAGCTTTTGAACACATATTAAAGTCTTTCTTAATCTGTAATAGAGCCTTTGAACACATATTAATAAAAGAACTTCTTTCTATAATTTCTGTTTCAATTTCATTTTTCTCTGTCTGTATACTTTGTAACATCTGCGGTGCATTCTATAATAAAATCACGGATAATATGACATTCAAAGTACAAATGAGAATGTTCATTCTCCGTGTTAAATTAAAGTACACATTAGAATATGACATTTTCTGTTTTAATTAAAATGATAATGCCATTCTCCGTTTAATTCAACACGGAGAATGTCATTCTCCATGTTGAATTAAACGAAGAATGGCAATTATAGTCTTATAGCACATGAGAATGTTCATTCTCCATATAAGTTAAAACGGAGAATGGATTTCCCAGTATTGAAACGAATGAGAATTCCATTCTTCGTGTTACCCGAAACGGAGAATATCATTCTCCGTCCTGAATTACAAGGAGAATGGCACGGAGAATGAACATTTCCATTCGTTTTAATACTTATAATGCCATTCTCCGTCCTAGATTAACACATAGAATGAGATTTAACACGGAGAATGACATTATGTGTGTCACCTAACACAGAATGTCATTCTCCGTGTTATGTCACACGGAGAATGACATTCTGTGTTAGGTGACACACAGAATGTCATTCTCCGTGTCACCTAACACGTAGAATGACATTCTTCTTTCAAATCCACACGGATAATGTCATTATTTGTTTTAAATATCATTCTCCGTTTTAAATCGACACGGAGAATGTCATTCTCCGTGTCACCTAAAACGGAGAATGGCATTATCTGTGTCACCTAACACACATAATGTCATTCTCCGTGTTAAATTGAAACGGAGAATGTCATTCTCCGTGTCACAAAACACGAAGAATGACATTCTCCGTGTCACAAAACACGGAGAATGTCATTCTCCGTGTCACCTAACACGGAGAATGTCATTCTAAGTGTTAAAACGAATGGAAATTACACGGCGAATAACATTCTCATTGTTAGAACAAATGAGAATGCTATTCTCTGTGTAATTTGAAACGGAGAATGGCATTCTCCGTCTAAGAATGACGGAGAATGATCATTATGCATTCAAAAACTGTGACACATTAGATATAACAGACTTCAAAATAAAACCATTGATATCAAAATTGTAAAAAATGTATGGAAAAAAAACAGTTATATAAAAGGAAGAATATATGTATATGTATTAACGAGGGGGCACTGCCTCCTCGACCACCGTAGAAGCACGTGGAGGGAGAGGGCAAGTACTGCGATTGTGATTACCTAATTCAAGACAATTATGGCACCTAACCTTCCTCTTCTCTTTTCCCTTGTTTTCATAATTGCTCTTATAACGGTCCACCTTTGGTCGGCCGGGACCCCGTTTCGGAACAGGGGGTAGGACCAAATCAATTGAATTATTTTCAAACTGCTTTCCAGAATCTGGAACTGGACGAATAGCACATGAATATAGCTTCTGGTAGAAATCTGATGTCCAATACTGCTCCACAAAATCGTAGACAGATTTGCCTGAACCAAATCTGATGCATTAGATTGCATGACTGCATGGAAATCCATATACCTTCCATCTACGACAACTACAATGCCAATCAAGAAGATTCACCAAGTGGGAGGAAGTATCTGCCATCACCTCAAACTCGAAATCACCAGACCGATATACCTTATAAGACATGCCATCATCTGTAAGCTGCTTCAGCATATTCTCGGCGTATGGAGTCAATATGTTATTGAAATCACTTGCATCCTTGTGGCGATCTGAGATCATCTTCATCATCTTCACTCGGATGACATTTACAAGTGCTGAAATAGGCATTTTCTTCTCAGCCTTTATCCATGAATTGAATGACTCTGCACAACTAGAAGCAACCTCGCCGTATCTACATCCCGGAAAGAATGCATTTGACCAATTTTCAGGCTTTTGTTTATCCATCCATTTCACAACATGACCACAATTCAGATCATAAATCTTCTTAATTGCTTGTTTATACCCACCTTATACAGGAAAAAAAGACTAATTAATAAAGATGGAAATCAAGGAACAAGCACATAAAAACAAGGACCATTCTCCGTTTAATTTAACACGAAGAATGTCATTCTTCGTGTATTTTTAAACGAAGAATAACACGGAGAATAGCACGGAGAATAGTCATTTCCATTGTTAGAACGCATGAGGATTGTATTCTCCGTTCTAAACTGACGGAGAAATGACACGGAGAATGACATTCTGTGTATAATTTAAAACAGATAATGTCATTCTCCGTGTGAATTAATACGGATAATGACATTCCCCGTGTTATTTACACGGAGAATGTTCATTCTACTTGTTAAAATAAAGAAAAATGCACATAAAAGTTGCATATATCTGTCTCATTTACACACCTGGAGTTAGAGCATATACTGCTTGTCTCCAAGCTTCAAGTACATGCAGATACACTCTTTCATTTCCTTTCTCCTTCAGTGGTATGTTATTCTTCATGTGATAATAGCAATAGCTATGGTAAGCAGTAGGGAACACTTTGGGAACTTCAGAAACTAAACCGGTGCCTTGATTTGAAAGAAAAACGATACGCCTACTACATCCAACAACATTCTTGAGATTTTTAAGGAACCATTCCCAATTGTCACCATATTCGCCCGAGACTATACCGTAGGCAATAGGGTAGAACTGTTGGTTACCATTCTTCGCTGTAGCAGACATCAAACACCCTCTAAACCTCCCTGTAAGAAAAGTCGCATCCAAATATAGCATCGGGCGACAATATTGAAAGCCTTCGACATAAGCCCCATATGAAAGAAAAAGCCGCTGAAATCTCATTGACGTATCATCTTTCTGAAAGTCGATAACGGAACCAATATTGGTTTCCTTTACCTTTTCGACATACCAACACAAGTCGTTGTAAGCTCTAACATCATCTCCATACATTTCTTGGTGCACCAACCTAATGCCCGTAGGTAAGAGATAAACCGTAGTCAACCTTGAATTCATCAACAACTGATTTTGCCGACTTTTTAGGATCCATCCGAACAATGTCACTAACCAAACTTTTCACAAATTTTGCTGGAACAACTATATTACCTTTATCCATATAGCCAGCTCCACAATTGTGTTCTCCCACATACCTCTTCACCTCAAAAATTTGATTATCTTTCGAAATGGATATAGCATGGAAGCTCCACAAACAAGCATGGGTCTTGTAATTCTTGCAGCAAACGGTGTACCTTCCCGGCTCAGATTTTAGAATATGGAATGGATGACGAGATTCAAAACATACCTTCCTAACAGCGTTCCTAACTTCTTCAACACCATTTAGGAAAATCTAACCAACGCCTGTAATTGATCCAGACCACATATCCGATTTCCTCTTCTTTACTGTCTCAATTGAGCCCTCATAAAATTCTATTACTCGTTTATCCTTTACAGTAGGAGAACATCTACTACTCAAGGAACTAGAAGAGGAAGACAGGTTCCATAGGAATGCTTTGACAAGGAAAAGATGTCGATGAAGAACATGGAGGGTATACTTGCTCCACAAATAGATCAAAGCTCACGTCATGGGTACCACTGAAACCCCCAACCAAGGACCGAAGCCAAAAATCACTGTCAACATACAGTTCAGTCCCATCAGAATGCAAAAATTTGAAACGAAAGGAAAGTGGATCCAAAGAAGTCCATCGATCACACACTTGATGCTTTAAAAATTTTACGGTACTTTCATGTGTGACACGGCAGGAAACTATGTCTCTCTTGAAACAAAGATTAACTAAACAGCTTGAATCCATTCCCCCCTGATAACATAAAAACAGAAGAGATCACAAAATAGGACAACACATATTTCTGACATTCTCCGTATAAAACAGACGGAGAATGATCATTCTGAATGGAAAATGTTCATTCTCCGGTCAATTCTAACGGATAATGGTCATTCTCTATAATCGTTGCTCAGTTAATAATCTTCATAACAAATTCAAATTCAACAAAAAATTTGCGACTGGACGAAGATGATGTATGAATTTCTACATATCTAAACTCTCACCTTGTATTAAGATCTATAAAAAAGAAAAGAAGATGATCTTCTCTCCACAATTGACCTAATCGCCGAAAAACTTCAAATCACTCCACGAAGAAGAAGAAGAAGAAGAAGATGATGATGATGATGATGACGATGATGATGAGCGAAGTTCGACTGAAGAAAATCACGGTGAACAACGAACGATATTTGCGATCTCTGCTGAAGATGAGAACAATAGAATTCAGATCTCTCGTGAAGAAGAAGAAGAATAAAATCGCAATCCAAATCTGAGTTTGAGAAATCAGAATCATAAATATATGACCAAATTTGCACGAAGGGATATTTTTGGAACTATACAAATGACAATAGAGCATCTAAATGGAATCTTATAATATTTAACGTGGAAATATATAATTATGGGCATTTCATAAAACCCACCATGCGGGTGGATTTTTCATAAAGCCCAATTCCGAAATTGGGTTTCACAGCAATTTCTAGTAAAATTAATTGTGTTAGGCTATCTAAATAATTAAACCATATTAAAATGGTCTATTTGAAAAATTGGCTTAAGTGTATAATTGTCATGGAAATAATATGTAGATACCGGAGATAAATCTAATTTGATAAGGGATCAAATTATAAATATCAAAAACATATAAATATATATTTTTATTAGGGTTATGATCCCCAACTCATACGACCTCCAAGAGAGGGTTTTCTCTATTCTCTTCTATATCCCCATTAACAAAGAGAGGAACAAAGATTTCATCTTTGTTATTAAGGACCGTAGCGGGTTAGAAGATCAAACCACATGAAGAGAGACGACCGCTTTAAGATCCATCAAGCCTAGCAATGGATTCATCTACGCTTCCGCAATTAATTATTGGTCTTCATCTCATGAATCAACCAGCATAATAATTTTTAACATAACTTGCATAGGTGAAGCTTGAGTCAAGGATTGCAATATTTTTAAGATGATATTTTCACTATGACGGGTTACATCAAATTCATCCCCCCCAAGATAAAATATGTCGATAGAACTTCAGTCATTGAGAGTTTGATGCTGCAAAAGCCCTTCACATAGATTAATCTTCGATGTATAATAGAAAATAATATAACTTATATGGTGTGTCTGAATGAATTCAAAATGTGGTTTATATAAGGAAACCCTTTATATAACCACCAACAAACATGTTGGTGAAAATTCAAACCCTTTAGCGCAACACACACACTATTTGTTGTGTTAGTTTGTTTAAAGTAACCTTGCATAGATTCATTGTATATTGACAAACCAACCTTTGAAAAAAAAAAAAAAAAACTAAGGTTGCGTTTGGTTCATTGTAATGTAATCGTAATCGTAATGGAATTTGATTTGTAATTTAATTGAGTTTGTAATGTAATAGAATTACAATTACATTACTATGTTTGGTTGAAACATGTAATCAAACCATATAATGTAATGTCAATTGCATTCATATGTTTGGTTTACCATGTAATGTAATTAAGTTTATAATTTAATATTTTTTTAAATACAACATAAAATTAAAAAAGTGGACCACTAAAAAATTTAAAAAATTTTAAAAGAAAAAAACTAAAAATAAATAATAAATAAGGGGGAAATGGTTTGTTTTCTGCTTAAAAAAGAACAAAAACGAAAAAAAACGAAAAAAAATACAAAATACAAAAAATGACAAACGAACAAAACAGAAGGAAAAAAAACCAAAAATGAAAAAGCAATAAAAAAGAAAAACGACAAAAAAAAATCAAAAATGTGAAAACCATAAAAAGTGACCAATAGTGATAAAAAAAATGACTCAAAACAAAAAAATTGACAAAAAACAACAATAAATGAAAGGAAAAAAAAGACGAAAAACGACCAAAAACAAAAAAGGGAAAAAATGAACAAAAACGACAAAAAAAAAGAAAAAAATGACAAAAAACGATAAAAAAGAGCAAAAAAAATAAAAACGATAAAGCGGAACAGAAATGACAAAAAACGAAAATACGAAAAAAGTCCAAAAACAAGAGGGAATTAAAACGAGCAAAAAACGACAAAAAGATTTAAAAACTTGTAAAAAATCCAAAAACGACAAAAAAGGGAACAAAAACGACAAAAACAACAAACAAAAAGAAAAAACAAGCATAAACGACAAAAAAAAGTGAAAAAAGACCCCAAAAAAGCAAAAAAGGATAAAAAAAAAAAGCGACAAAAAACGTGCAAAATCGACCGAAAACGATAGAAGACGATAAAAACGTGAAAAATGGTCAAAAACGTACAAGATCGACAAAAATGGATAAATAACATGCAGAAATGGCAAAAATGTGCAAAATCGACAAAAAAAACGATAAAAAACGTAAAAAAATTGACCAAAAACGATATAAAAAAAGTGTGCAAAAAGGCAAAAGACGTGCAAATAAAGCAAAACCAATAAAAAAAAGTGCAAAACCGACAAAAAATGTACAAAATCGACAAAAATAATTTAAAAGTGCAAAAGCGACAAAAAATGGCCAAGAATGTGCAAAAAACGACCAAAAATCGAAAAAAAAAAAGCCTAAAACGAGCAAAAACGACAAAAAATAAACAAAAACGAACAAAAAAGACAAAAAACAAACACAAAATCGACAAAAAAGATTTAAAAAGTGCAAAAGCGACAAAAATGGTCAAGAATGTGCAAAAACGACCAAAATCGAAAAAAGGTCCAAAACGAGCAAAAACGACAAAAAATAAACAAAAATGAACAAAAAAGACAAAAAATAAACAAAAAACGACAAAAAAAAACCAAAAACTAAAAAAAAGGCAAAAAATGAACAAAAACGACAAAAAGGGCAAAAACAACAAAAAACGACAAAAACGACAAAAAAAAAACAAAAACAACAAAAAACGAACAAAAATGACAAAAAACGGACAAAAACAACAAAAAAACGACAAAAAAACAAACAAAAAAACCAAAAGCGAACAAAAATGACAAAAAAACGAACAAAAAACGACAAAAAAACGACCAAAAACGAACAAAAAACGACCAAAAACGACAAAAACAAACAAAAATGACCAAAAATGACCAAAAACGAACAAAAATGACAAAACGAACAAAAACGACAAAAACAAACAAAAACAACAAAAATTGACTAAAAACGAACAAAAAGACCATATTATAGCATACCAACCTTCCGCTTAAGTTGTAATGTAATTGCGATTACATAGGTTTTATGATGTAATTGAGTTTAGAAGAAACTGATGTAATGTAATCAAACTTGTAATCGCGATTACATTACATCTAATTTTTTTTGTCCAACCAAACATCCGAGTTAGATTGACAACGTAATGCCAATTACATTACGTTGTCCAATCCTGCAAACCAAACGGGCCCTAAGTATATTACCAAGTGTACCTCTAAAATGTTAATCGGCATTTGCTCGTTGGATGAGACAGTTTATTACGAAATATTGTCTCACAATATTGCTATTGTCAGTTCCAAAATATAGAAATTACCAAAATATCTCTAATGACCCATTTTCCTATCTTTCTCAAACATATATATGTGTGTGCGCACGCTGCAGTAATCACGAATTTTTCACAATTTTTTTAAGATTTTTCTTGAATTTGGAGCATTTATAAGGTGCCATTTCTTTTATAACGCGTGACAATTTACCTAGATTAGTAACAGGGCCGGCCCTGGGGTAAGCCTGACAAGACTTCGGGCTTGGGCAACCCCCCTCCATAGGGCAACCCCCCAGGCCATTTAGTTTTCTTAGGACCGGTCCAACAAAAATCCAAATTAAACATTTATCTTTCAATAAGAGTAAAGGGCAACAAATATTAGCTCCGGCTAAGGCAACCCAAACCGCGGGGCCGGCCCTGATTAGTAATAATTATTCATTATATGAAAAATGTATGTTATATTTTGTTTAGGTTAAATTTCAACTTAATACCTTCAACTATCTTCTTTTTTTCAACTTAATATCATATACTATTTTTATTTATAACTTGATACCATAAAATTTTATTTTACCTAAACTATCCCAACCCGTCTCCCCACACTCCTCTCTACCTCTTTCCACCCAGTGCGCACCGCCCTCCCGAGCGCACTGCCGGAGCCGCTACCGGCCGCTAGCGTGCCCCCTCATCCCGGCAACCCTTTAGTCTTTAGAACCTGGACTGTCGTCTAGCTTGCCTTGAGCCATGGTCGTCCCAGTTAAGAATCCTCTCGGACTAACCAAAAGTTAAAAAATCCCTCATGCTAACCAAAGCTAATATAATATAGAGTAATGCTACAGTTACAACCAAATGCTTACAACCCTCTTACAACCTTCACCCATTGCTGACATGTGGACCATGGCCCACATGTAAGCACATGGGTGAGTGGTTGTAAAAGGGTTGTAAGAATTTGGTAGTAGACTTAGCATTATTGTATAATATATGGATTAATTGGGAACTGTGTTTGCCCTTCCTCCGTACTCCTCTGTGTCTTCTATTTTTTTTAGTGTTAAAAAGAAAATTTATATAAAGGTCAAGAAAAAGAAAAGCATTGCTCTTACAAACCTGTTTGGCAAAACTAACCAAAATTGGTAATGGGTGCAAACATAATCCATTGTCTACTATAAGTTACCACTAACCGAAGAAGAAATTACTGTCTACTCATGAATTCTTGAATTTACCTTCAGCTCATGAACAACCCATAAACTCATTTCTTACCATGACTTACATAGAAATATAGTATAATTTCGATTATACCAATAAACATTTAAGCTAGCATTGTTAGTCGATGTGCTTAGCCAAAAACCAAACAAATAATTTTGTCATAACCCCATATCTCATCTCATAATTACTTGTGCTTTCAAGTACATAAAGAAACATGGGTGTAACCTTATACATGAATCATGAATGTTTAATGACAGAAAATTTTATATGGAGAAATATATTTGTAAGAAGAAATTAGTTGAAACAAATAATTATGTTAACTTTCATACAGATTGTGACTTTCAAGTTTCAACAAGCATCAGAACTGGATGCAGTAGTAAAATATTCACAGGAATTAGAGATGCATCATCTCATGTGGGTCTTCTGCTTCTTTGAATGAGATCCTCACTGAAATTCCAGAGCCTCCTGCCTAAAGCTTCGTCTCTTGCTCTGACAGAAGGCGTCGCTATATTGCAGTCGACAAAGAATTTACCAGTCACATCTGTTACGTTTGGGTGTACTGCTACATAGCAGTTGGTTGCAGCTCCCTGCACACATTTGTGTTTTGTATTTCAAGATTTTCTTTGAAGAAGAGAGAGGGTTATTTAGTTCTAGGGTCTTGAATGATATTGAAAATTTTATTTTTTAGGTCTCCATATTGTAAAAAATAGGGATTGAATTCCATCCTAACGGTTGACTTGACCGACCGTCCAAAATAAAGACCTAAAAGTAAATTTTTTCAATACTGTCCAAAATATATTTGTGTGGTTACTGATATCAGGAAATTATAAGCAAACAAACAAAACTAAATAACTTAAGTCATACAACCCAAAAGTATTTTTTTTTTAATATTGTCCAAAATATATTTGTGTGGTTACTGATATCAGGATGTTATAAGCAAACAAACAAAACTAAATAACTTAAGTCATACAACCCAAAAGTAAAAATTTTTAATATTGTCCGAAATATATTTGTGTGGTTAATTACTGATATCATGATATTATAAGCAAACAAACAAAACTAAATAACTTAAGTCATACAATCCCACCATGCAAAACTAAATAACCCAAATCACAGCCTCACATATTTCCGTTTAGTTTTAGGGTCTAGTATAATATTCAAAATCTAAGTTTATGTTTCTATTTTGGACAGTCAGCCCAATCAACCGTTAGGACGAGACCCAAGTTCTTTTCTGGACAATATAGAGACCTGAAAACAAGATTTTAATATTATACGGTACTCTAAAACTAAATAACCCAAAAAAATGGCAGAAAATGTGCTATGTAAACAAGAAAAAGCTGCTACAATTTCTGCAGGAAATATAACAAATGTACCTGTGGTATTGTCTTCGTAAATGGTTTGGCCAATGTAAATAGAAAATTTGCTACAGTTTCTGCGAAATATGCACAACTTTAATAAGCTTTTCATAGTCTAGAAATACTTAAAGAGAGTGGTTTTGAGTGCAAAGAACATAAATACCATTTAAATTTGTGTAGCGGATTATGTTAGTGGCTATTACTCCTGGGTGCAGAGAGTTGGCCGTCACATTTGCTCCCTCTTCCTATTTGTAATTAGCTTCACATTAGAATTTAACCATAATAAACTTATTCTCTGAATCTTTGCTTCCATAGGATAGTATAAAATGATCTTGATCCAAATGGACCCAATTTGTGTTTGAGATCATATTTTGACTTTATTTTTGATTTGTTTGCAATTTTAAGTTGTTATGTACTTTATTATGTTACTCTTTTATTAGATCAAATCTCTATTTCGTGTTCTTTTTCTTCTCCCAAAACTATGATTTTGAGAAGAAGGGAAAAAAAAATCAAATTCTTTCTCCTCGTTCTTTTTTCCAGAATATGTGTTCTTTCATTGGAGTGCACTTCTACGGCTTAGGAAAGATAGAAGAAAGTGGTTGTTGTGATTTATGAAGTTTCATTTGAGATGACTTTCAAATTGTGCTCTTTTTTTCCTTTGATTTTGGAGGATGGAAAAAAGAAAATAATATGGAAGCATTTCACTGTTGTGGACAAGAATCAGAAACATCTACTACATGGCAAATATCGTGGGCTTTTTTGGGTTTTTAATATCTACAATCCTACTCACTATTCGAGTCGGTTAATTTGTTTTGTGCATGATGCATGCTTACTTGTTTCTCGAGGACGATCATTTATATTTGAATTATTAATAATTTACATATCTATTTGATTTTTATATATAGATTTATTAAAAATCTTGATCTGGATTCTCCCTTTTTGTTAGGATTTTACAATTTTAGGATCCGATCCAATTTTGACAACATTGATTCAAGATTCAAGTCTTGATATTTTGGAGGTTGGTCCATATATAGCATACTGAACATCATAATATGCACATGTGGTAAAAATTGATGGCAGGATTATATATACAAGTGTTGTATTCATATGAGTTAACCTTCATTCAACAAGAGTAATGCTATTCGTACCTCCAAAATGTCCCTCCAATACATCCATTCTTATGTGGTAGCTGATGTGGCATGTAAATAATATTATGTGTCATCTGACATGACCGATGACATAGCAAATTTTAATCTAAAAAGTTAATTACCCAATTTTTTCCATATTAATTTAATGTTAATATTAATTAATGTTAATATTAATGTTAATATTAATGCTAATATTAATATTAATTAATGTTAATGTTAATGTTAATATTAATATTATTGTTAATGTTAACGATAATATTAATTTTAATGTTAATGTTAACATTAATTTTAATGTTAATTTTAATTTAAAATTTAAAATTTGCCACGGCAGCTGCCACATCAACATATCACGTCAGCTGCCACGTAAGGAGGGACGGTTTGGAGGTACAAATAGCATTTTTCATTCAATAAATATCCTGACCTTTAACCGCCTGGATAGCTCATTTGCGTGAAGTATGTTCGCTAGCTTTGACTGAGCGTATGCATTGAAAGGCTTGTACCTGTTAGAAGAGGAAAGTAACGAAACAAATACTTAATCCTACATGAAATTTGCGAATAAACTCTAGGGCTAGATATATGGAAGGCGCAAGTCTCGTAGTTCTAGTGGTTAGCAGGTGGAGACATAACGCATCATGGCTGGATGGACTCATTCGATCTCACGGAAGAACGAACTATTTCTTCCGATTATTAATGGTGGGAGTACGGTTATAACCTTGACCGGTCGTTTATCTTGTCGATATGAAACGAAGATCCATCACCTCTGCGGTGAGCAGAAGATGAGACATTAACTATTCTTCCTTGTATTCCAGTCTCTTTGGCCGTGGCCTTCATCTTCTCCAGTAGGAGATTCGTCAATAGGAAATGTCCTGCATGCATATTCAAGATATTTATACACAAAAAATAAAATTAATGTATATATATATATATATATATATATATATATATATATATATATATATATATATATATATATATATATATATATATATATATATATATATATATATATATATATATATGGAAAAGGGAACTTTACCGATGTGATTTGTGGCAAATTGCAACTCTATTCCATCCTTTGATAGCTGGAAAGGGCAGGCCATTATTCCTGCATTATTTCTGTTCGAAGTCCAGATAATGAGCATGTGCTTAATTACTGAAAATCTATTCTACTATATAATAGGAAAACTTGGCGGTGAAACTTTTGAATTCCTAAAATACTCTTGAGTTTTTTATAAACATGAAGTTATTATGTCAATTTGCATATCATTTATGTTTAAGAGCCAAAACAATAAAGTTTACATGCTGTGAAGTCTCCTATTTCCAAACAACTCTTCATGTTTCAGTGGTAATTTTTATGTCCTTACCATTTTCCAAAGGTTATTGTTGTCAATATAAAATTTTTTAAAAAAAAAAAAAAAACAAAATTCGTACTTCGAATCCCTTAGCATTGTTAAAAAAGAAAGCACACGCACATGAATAGTCACCTGGAAAAGACAGAAAGATGGTAGCTGACCTTCTGATATTCTAATTGAAATAAGTGCAAAGTACGTACATGTAGAGTAGTATATATTAATAAGCAAATGTTCAAGTTAATTTAGTTATGTGATACTATGTTGCACGGATGCGGGGAATTGGTGCCCGTATCAGTAATATTATCTGTATTCATATCTGTGTCCATATCCGTGCAACATAGCTGGCTGTATGTCCCTATCTCGTATATATCCTATCGTGATTTATCCTATTGTTGTGTCCGAATCCGAATTTCATGCAACATAGGCTGCCTTAATAGAGATAAACTTTGATACAGAAGGTTGTATCAAAATTTGATACAGCCTTCTGTATGACAGGTGGACCCCCTATATATATTTGCTTACAAGGTTACCAAAAAATAGGAGGGTGGGCCCACCGGTCATACAGAAGGCCGTATCAAACTTTGATACAGCCTTATGTATCAAAGTTTTTTCTGCCTTAATAGTAGAAAGAATGATATCCTGGAATTTAGGTCAGGGTAAAGGTTCAGATAAAATGTAGCTTACATGAGGACGTTAAGGTGCTTGTTTGATGATTTGAAGGATCTAGCGAAGGAGTCGACTGAGTCGAGGGAGCTGAGGTCCATCTCCTCGACCTGAAGCTTGGCGTCCGGGTTTTGTTCAAGGAGGCTTTCCTTCAGCTTCATGCCACTCTCCAGCGTTCGTGATGGTATTATCACTTTGGCACCTCTCAGTGCAAGAACTCTTGCTGTCTCCTTACCAATGCCACTTGTTGCTCCTGAAATATGTGCATGCACTCATCCTCTTATTAGCTGCCAAAATGATATCTTGCAATTTGGAAGCAGTTATAAGCGGCAAAATGAGGAAGAACATCATTAGCTAGTGATGAACAATTAACTTGAATTTGGTCGACAAGCGTAGATTAATGTACCTCATCTAAGATTAGACCTGTCAATGGATGGATGGTCGAAAATTCGAATCCGATTTTATTTCATATCCGAACTTTCGGATATTATGCGAAATTTCGTTTATCGGATTCGGATATCCGAAATATTTTTCGGATATTTTCTTTATTCGGATACGAATTCGGATATTAAGGTATTCAAAACCGTTAATATCCGATCCGACTTCATACATGAAACCCTTTGGATAGTTCTAGTGAATTAACCTTGATTCACATAGGGGCTCAAATGCAATCTCCTATACTTGCTCAGAAAAACTAATTCCTAGGAATTTGATTCATATATTCTTTTCTGGCAACTAATTATTTTATTTTATTTTATTCTTTTTCCACACGTGCGGGCTCAATTAAATCATGTGTCTTCCCCGCACACGATTTTTAGCCGGTCGTCATATCATTTCGAACTCTTCGTACGGATCTTATCCGCACTGGCTTTGCCATCAACACCCCACACACACACACCCCGCGTACTCCGCACGCTCCAGAGCTCCACGAGACGGCGATAACGTCTTTCAACGCCCGCAACTCAATGCCTCGCTTGGCCCACGACGGCGAAGACGCCCCCGACGTCTTCACGACGCCTACGACAGCCGATGCCCTCCAACCACCCGTTCTATGTGCATGACGTCCTTACGAAGTCTTCTCAACGCCCTTACGGCCGCACGACGGGCCGCGTGGTCGGCCGTCGTTTATACCCGTGGTAGAATGGTTCCGGTCCTCGACCGTCCTCACGACGTCCTAGCTGTTGAATTTTCATGCACGGACGTCCCATTCTGGCCCACGACAGCTCATCTGGCAACTAATTAAGTTCCATCTGTTGTTATTTCCATGCATATTGATGTGCTAACATCATCAATTAACAAGCCTCAGTGACAACTAATAATTAGCAATAGTTCTTCAGCTATATATATGTGATCATATAGCTAATTATAACAAATAGTAAAATGGAAAAAATATGAGACAAATATAAGTGAGGACTGGTTTAGAAGAACCTGTGACAATGACAGTGAGTTTGCTGGCATCAACCCCTTGGGTGACATCTTCTGCAGTGGAAGAAGAGCCAAAGCCAGAAGTCCCTCCTGCTCTCCATAGCCAATTCCACAGCCCCATCTTACTTGACTAGTCTCTTCTTGAGGAACTAATAACTCATATAATTTGGTGGTATGTATGTTTGCTTGTAGCAACACTATGGGGAAGAAGCTGTAGTAGTATATTCTAGGCCTCCAACATGTCAAGCCTTCACAACCACTAAAACTTGAGGATGACAATGAAGGCAAAGGAAGATAGAGAGAGACTGTTTGATTGCTTTGAAGGGCCTGACTTGCCAGTCAAAATAAAGGTAAATTCTAAAGGCACTCCACATTTTATTCTAGGACTGTCCATTAGGACTGCTAATAAAATTGGCAGTACTAATATTAAGGAGGACTGCCAACTTCGTTGACAGTTTATTTTAATATTCAAATTTTTTAGGACTGCAGTCATACATTATATTAGAACTGTCAATAAATTGGCAGTCCTACAATTTGGCTGTCCTGGAGTAAAATGTGGAGTGCCTTTACAATTTCCCATGGATTGCTATCAAACTCTAATAGTGACAATTTGGTCTGGCCCCATGAATTGGTGGCCTTGCTTTGCTCTCTCTTGTAGAGGGAGACTTATAAATAGTCATCGTCTGATCATGTTGTTGACACGTTATATATATTATTCAGAGTATGATTAAATTATACAGTGTTAATTTTTAGAAAAGAAATGTTGGAGAAAACTAAAATGAAGCCTTGCGTTAGTTTGCTTCAATTTAACTATTTTGATATGTTATATATTATTCAAAGTATGATTAAATTATATAGAGTTAATTTTTAGAAATGAAATGTTGGGAGAAAACTGATGGACAAAACACCCTTCTTTCTTTAGGCAGAAATTCTATTTCGATTTTGCTGAGTACTTTTAAGTGTGTATGATTACTAAAAATACTTGTAAAATAAAATAATTATATTTGGGGATAAAACAACAAAGTAATTAATTGATGTAATTTATTACAAATATACAATACATTGATTTAGTACTTAGACAAAACATTTAGATAATGTATACTAAAGACAATCATGATGTATAATAAAGACAAGTCTAATTAGTGTAAGGTTCCAGCTTCGATTCGAGGCGTGTGGAAGAAGAATCTGAGGCGTCATGAAGCATCGACCGTTGTGTCGAAGGCGATGGGGGATCGGTGGTTGAACTGGAGTTCAAAACAGAGTCAACATAACAGCGATATGCGTACATTGCGGTATACTGATTTTTTAGGATTTCGTTCCAGAACATTTTCTGAAGGTCTGACGGTACACCGCGGTATATCGCATGCCAAAATTTGGTTCAGACGTGGGCCCAAATCAACATATATTTTAACCATGTGATCTAATCTAGACGGTCAAGATTATTGTTGTATTAATTTAAGAATTTACTAATCATAATTTAGGTTTTCTTAACCTATATAAGGAGGCAAAGGGAATTTGCTCAAAGAATGCCCGGAAAGGCGATATAAGAGAGATTCAGAGATACAAGTTCACATAAGAGAAAGTTTGTGATTATTTTTGGTGTCGCTCTTAAATATAGTCTGAAGGGAACATATGTTTAATAAATCGTCTTCTTCGTTCAGAAGGATCATCATATGGTTGGTGAGTGATTTTATTGTGTATATTCTTCTTCTTCTTTCTTGATATTTGTGACGGGGTGAACTTGAAGGCAAATGATTCAATATATTGTAATCAATTTTGTACTTTTGAGTTATATAGATTGAAATTTGTCCATATGACATAATCACTAAACATATACGACATGTTGATCTATCTTGGTGCTTGCGTGAAACTGTGGTTTGTTATCTTCGGATGAGTTGGTGTCATTTCCACAGCGTGTTTTTCGGCCAACACTTAGATATATCTTATTAAAATACCATTTAACTATTAGAATTCCAGAGGATCAGTATCCCTGCTTTTACTCTTGTTCAAATCACACGTGTAAGGTGTTTTGGTGTTCTTGGTTGCTTTTTTGTGACATAATAGATCAATCGGTTCAAACATCAGTCTTGCTAAGTTGCTTGATAGATAACCCAAGTAACAGAAGTTTTTGATTCTATTGAAGGATGCTTTAATTTGTTAGGGGTGATCGATCTCAAGCCAACAGCCAGAAATTCTTCTGCAACTTAGTAGTGACCAGATAACCACCAACTCCTTCGCTCCGTTTCCTCACTGCAATAGCCAAGCACTCTGCTCCCTGGACGCACTCTTCCACGAAGGCCTCATTGCTGCTCCTCAACAGACTGGAACCAAGACACAAACATGATCAAACTGGTTACTGGTACCAAGAATGTCAGAGAGACAGCTTCGAAACAGCGACATGTGTCTTGCAAAGTAATGTAATTGGATGATACGGACACGAGTTTTGTACCAAGAGAGTAGTGTTGGCTTGCACTGGCTCAACACCAGGACTGAGACCTCCAACTTCTTCACCTGGCTGAGTACTGTGTATAGCTTGGGTCCTCGGATCACTAGTGCTTCCACAGCTACCTGATACATTTGTAAGGAAAACATCAAACATATATATATATAACTAATAGATATAACCAGAAAATTTAAGTTTGAATTTCAAAGGTTTTATTGATCATAGATAGGATTGGCAAAAAAAAAAAAAAAATTGAAAGTTGAAAAGATTAACTCTCCAACATATTATAGCCTCCATATTATTAACTCTCCAACATCTCTTCAATTTCCATGCCTTCCTATATATCATGAATTTCAAGTTCAATTATGCTTTTTGGCTCCCAAAATATTTGGGTGATGTCATCTCTCATTATGTGGTATCTGACGTGGCAGATGACATAACAGCTGACATGACAAATTTTAAACCAAAAAAATAATTACCCAAATTTTTTTAATGTTAATGTTAATATTAATGTTAATGTTAATGTTAATATTAATATTAATATTAATATTAATGTTAATGATAATTTTATTGTTAAGGTTAATTTTAATATTAATTATCATGTTAATTTAATATTAATTTACTAATTTACTATTAATTTTAATTTAATATTAATTTTATTGTTAAATTTTGCAATGTCAGCTGCCATGTCAGCAACCATGTCATCTGCCACATAATGGGAGATGGTATTACCCACATTTTTTGGAAGCCAAATAGCATTTTTGTTTCAAGTTTCCAACTTGGTGTAAGCAGGATCAACCCTGACCCAGGGTAGATAGGACAACCATCCAGAGCCCAAAAATTTTAGGGGCACAAAATAAAAATTAGATTTTGTTTTATATATATAATCTTTGGTATAGTATTTTAAATATTAGTGCTAATACACCATAAAATGATGACTTATGTAGCAAATTTAAAATTTATTTACACCTCCAATGTAATAAAAGGGCATGGGTTCAAGACCTAGCGGGTTTTGTTTGTTTGTGTGTTTGTTTGTTTTATGAATTTTCAATTTTTTTTAGGAGGCACATCATTTTAAATTTTGTCCAGGGCACCCAAAACTTTAAGACCGGACATGGGTGTCAGCGCAGGTTCATCACAGGCTCAGTGAACTTCAAAGAAGAGTTCGAGCTGAGGAGGGTAACGTCTTCGGAGGTGTTGTCCTTATGGTAGTTCTCTTTCGACATGTAGGCAAGAGATGGAGGATGAAGACGATGGTGGCCGACTGCTTCTATAATGGATGAAAATTAACAAAAAAAAAAAATACTCAAATAAACCTAAAACATAATCCTAAATCTAACCATATTAATATTTGATTGATCTTAAGTTGCATGGTGTCCAAGTATCAATCCTTTCATGGACCCCAACCAGTTAACGGGTTAAACAACCGATTTCTTGTCTATACTTGTAGAGAACTTTCTTGGTGGTGGCATATTCTTCTACCAGCCCATGAGGGTAAAGACTCGCAAACCCTAAGCTATTTTAGTCGTTAGATGTTCTAGAGCCCTGATTTTAAATCATATATACAGGCCCAGACTAGACTTGCATTGTAAACTCAGTTAAATCAAAAGTTATTAGGGTTAGAAAACAAAAGCTCATCTATATAATAAACCAGAGTGGTATTTCTGGCCAAAAAGATGAAGGGTCCAAATTAGAACACCTAAGCATATGTAACGGTCTAGAATTCATTGTCCCTCTCTACTTAATTAACTCTCTCTCTTCCTCCATGTTTATTGACTCCATCCCCCCATACTTAATTAACTCTCTCTCTCTGTTTATTGACTCCATCCCCCCATACTTAATTAACTCTCTCTCTCTCTCTCTCTCTCTCTCTCTCTCTCTCTCTCTCTCTATTTAATTAACAGTTGGTTCCACAATATTTCGTAGACAAGTTCTTGATTAAGTGATTGATTATTTGTTTCTCAATTTTCTAATCTTGAAACTTTAATCATATTTAAAACTTACTAAAATCATAAATAAATCTTAAATATATTTCATTCTGTTGTATATGTTCATTTTATTTATACATTTAATTCATTTGAAATATACTTTACTTTAATATTTTATTTATTGTTATTTATGGGGTAAATTAAAATATTCACAGCAGGTCAAAATAGTGCTGAAGGAACCATCATACTGCACGGATAAGGAGCTAGTCTTAAATAATAAAAGGTTCTATGCATTGTTGGAATCTTTTGAGTCCATTTTTGTTGACCCACCAAACTAATGGAGATGTTCACGCTTGCACTCAAGTTGACACGTGTAGTCAAGACTAGTGGTGTCCCACATCTGTTCCATCTCCTATAAAAAAAAATGTGGGTCCCATAAATTTTATAAGAAAAAAAATAACACTCACAATCAATGGGATCCATATTTTGATAGGAGATATAACATATTTGGAACACCATGCATATTTGGGGACAGCATATCCCACCTCCTCAAGTGGTTTTAGGTTGGTTGAAAATGACACGTGACAACTTTTAAGTGAAAGAAAACACCATTATTTTTGGGAGGTGAATAAAATTGAACTCATCAAATTTTACAGCATAGATTCATTATAAGAGCAACATAGACAGAAAGCAGTCAAGCACACACCCAACCCACCCTTCGGTTTCAAAAACGTCTTACAAACCTCTTATACTTTTGTGTGTAAAATACATGACCACTATAGAAAACCTCTATATACCAAACATTTAGTGCAAGAAATCCTTGCTTCATGTTCATGAATCATTCAAACCAATATGTAAATATTCCTAGTATTGATCTTATGTTTTGAGAACCTCCTACTTTGACTAAATTAAACTCCATATATATAGAAACAACAACAATATCAACAGTTCAAGAGAGAGAGAGAGAGAGAGGATCAATATATTCATATCAAAAATGATATTTGGCAAATTTGGGTGATAACATCTTCCATTACGTGGCATATGACATGATTGTTGACATAACAAAATTTAACATTAAATTAATATTAAAATTAAATTTAATATTAAATTAATATTTAATTAACATGATAATTAATATTAAGATTAAACTTAACATTAAAATTAATATTAATATTAAAATTAACATTTATATTAATATTAAATATTAATATTAATATTAACTTTAACATTACAATTACCATTAACATTAACACTAAAAAAAATTGGATAATTAATTTTTTGGGTTAAAATTTGTCATGTCAGCTATTATATCAACTGCCATGTCAGATGTCACATAATGGGAGATGGCATTAGAACGGACATTCGGAGGGGCCGGCAAGGTTCGAGTCCCCTAATCGTCTGTACGTGCGTGGGATTTAAAAAAAAGAAAAAAGAAAAAAGAGAGGGGATGTAATATTAATAAATTCTAATGATGATGATGACGTACAGCTACGTACCTCGTGCTTGCAGGCCTTGCAGAGGGAGGCAAGGGAGGTGGCAAGGTGCGTTGCTGCCTCGTGGTCGCGCCTGCTGTAGTAATCCCCACTGCCACCAGTGGTGATAAGCACGTCGGAGGAGTCGGAGTGGAGTGCGTGCAGCAGAGTGAGGTGATCCCCTGTGTTGAGCACGTGTGTCAGCGCCCACATCATGGCCTCCCTCGCCCCTCTGCTCTGATCAATCACCACCATCACCCTCTTCCTCCTCATCACCACCCCTTCTCCTTCACCACATAATAATACATCATCATGACACAAGGAAGAGGAAGAAGAAGAGGAGTAGTAGCCATCACCCATCCCTATCCCTTCCCTTCCCTTCCCTTCACAATTGAGTGAGATCAGGAGAGGGAGGCTCTCATTAGCTAGCTAGCTAGAGACAGCTTCAGCCTTCATGTCATCATATATAACTGTACTGTACTGCACTGCACTGCACTGTACTGCACTGCATTGCATGTGTTGAGTTAATTGGACTCAGTTCAAAATTGAGTAGGTTAGTGGACAGCCAGCCTTTCTTTTATGATGACTTATGTGTGCATGACCTCTTCTTTAATTTCTTAAGAGGCTGGCTATAAGAGGATGGCATTTGGCATGAGCGAAGCTAGCACAAGAGTACAACTGATCTTTGCTCGAGAGCTAGCTAGAGGACAATGATAAGAGGGGCTATGTATGTATTGTTCACAACATGACAATTACAAGACCTGGTCTTCTGATGCGCAACAGCTCTTATTTTGGATGTTCTCACTTCGATCGGAGCTTAATTAGCTCTTTCTAGTGATGTTCATTAGTAGATGGGTGTCACGATCGGCAACCGAAAAAGGTCCGACAAATCGAGGGAGGCACCGCACGGCAGATCGCAATATTAACGCAAAATTTTCTAATTATTCAATTTCATCCGTCTTCAATGGATGACCGACACCTCGATCAGATCTGCACGCGGTCTTCCTCTCGATTCGTAAGGCACCTCCACATCTGCCTCTTCACTTTATGGAGTGTTAAGGAATGCTAACTTTGTAACTCTCATAAATTCCAAAGAAATTGGATATTAAGTTGGGAGTCCGAATTCCAGTCCGAGTCGATAACTAACAATCTCCATCTCATATTCTGATTAGAAGTTTAGAGTTCTATCTCTATATTTCATATCTTTGTTTAGCTTCATGTAAATAGTTTTAGATTCGGATTTGACGGGTCGGAGCTATATTTAACTTACTATAGAGAGATTATTATTAATACTAATTGTTAATGGGAAAAGTTAACAGCTGTGGATTTGTTTTAAGGATATTTGTACTTTGGCTAGGAAATCTTTTCCTCAATCTAAGCTGCTTGCAGCCAGACTTTTTGGTGACAGACTTGTTGGGAATTGGCATTTTCCTGATGGGAGGAGGAGTAGTAGTTGTTGATGACCAGGCCAGTGCTTTACTTGTACACGCAAAGATAAGGTATCTGTCAGTTATCACTGTATCAGCACAGATTTCTCTTCCAAATTAATGTTTCATCAGCTTTTCAGTAATCCCATTTGTTAGATCAGAACTTCCATATTTGACAAAGGAATATTTTAGGAGATGAACACATTCAAATTATAAAAATTAGCATGTACTTTTACTATTTTAAAACTAAAAAATATTTTTAATTTTTGTTCTAAAAAACTAAGATATATCTTAACTATTTTAACAATTTTTTAAATATTTTATAAAAAAAGAAGGATATTTTTTAATTTTTTAAAATAATAAAAGTATATAATAGTTTGGGTAATAACCCTCCTTAGATGTTACGAAAATGCGATTAAAGACTACCTGATTTGAAAAATCTACTCCGTTTCGATTTTGCTCAATTCACCCCTCCCGCTGTTAATAACCGTTAAAATAGCCTAAAAAGACGATTTTACCCCTCCCTCACTCCCCCCTCTCTCTCCGGTGGTGGGGGCGGGCGGGCGCCAGCGGAGGGAGGAGGGGGGGTCGGGGGGCGGGCGCTCGCCGGCGACGGGAGGAGGGGGGGGGGGGCGCTCGCCGACGGAGGAGGAGAGGGGTGGGGGTCGGGGAGGGGGGCTGGAGGGTTTTGCGGATGTTGCGGGCGGGCGCTCGCCGGCGGAGGAGAGGGGTGGGGGTCTGGGGGCTTTTGCGGATGGTGCGGGAGGGCGGGCGCTCGCCGGCGACGGGAGGAGAGGGGCGCTCGCCGGCGGAGGAGGAGAGGGGTAGGGGTCGGGGGTCTGGGGGGGTTTGCAGATGGTGCGGGCGGGCGCTCGCTGGCGACGGAAGGGAGGGTGGCGCTCGCCGGCGGAGGAGGAGAGGGGTGGGGTCGGGGGGGGGGGGGGGGGGGGGGCGGGCGCCGGCGGAGGGAGGAGGGGGGGTCTGTCACGCCCCGCTCCCGTAAGAGCGATCGTCCTCGCTAAGGCGTGATGCCGCACGGGCCTAGGTTGCGCCTGTGTAAGGCTATGTCCAGAAACGGCCGATTTTAGCTAGGCCACAAAGTCGCACAGAGTGTCCCCATTTGCAGCGGAAAGTAATGAACACAAGTTGAAGCGAATTCAAACACTTTATTGATTTTTAAGAAGTTTACAAGCGACGTTAGGCCGATATTACAAGTCTCTTAAGCCCTCTCTCTCTCTGAAACATAAAAGGCGTGCCAAGTGGCTTACAAGATGGAATGATTCATGACGATGTTCCGATACATTATGTCCTGTATATGGTGCTCCAGCTCCTTGCAACGTTCCAAGGCTCCAGAGATAGCTCCGCGCCTTAGCACGTTCGAGGAAAGCTCCGCACCCGCCGACGTTTCCTACTTCCTGTAAGCAGACTGTGGGGTTATCAGTACATTGTTATGCACTGGTGGGGAGGCTAGCTCGCCCACAATGCTATCATTACCAAACACGTTCTATTTACTTTTGTGCATCTCTATCGTTCATTGTCTTTCTAATCTTGCCTTAGGATCAATTTCATGGCATATTTCATAGCCTATCTCGTGTTGCCAATTTCAAGTGTCGTATGAAAATACATTCACGACTTACCCATACTTACCGTCCGGCCTTCCCTGTCCAAAGTAAACCAAGTTAGACAACAGTTCATATATTTTAACTTAACATGATTCACGTAAGCATTCAGTTACAAGGGCGTGTTCCTGCCTTAGATTCTAACGCGTCGTAGGCGTGTTTTCTAACTCGTTTGCTCGAAGTACACTTGATTATTTTGTGTGTTATATTCAAGCCTATTCAGAAGGTGTACTGTTCAGTTAACTTAGATTACTTTGATTTCAATACAAGGACTTGCACGTGGATTGCCACCAGCAAAGCCCACTTAAATCTATATGCACCGGTCGCTGACATGTCAGCCATTTTGACATTTTCCCCTGTGGCATTCTCATCTATCAAGCGTGATGGCTGGTACACCTTGATAGACTATTGAATAACCGGCCCTACGTTTGGTTATGTGCCCAAGCCCGCACACCTGTCCGTCCGTAGGCCATGATTCCGCCTAGGCCGGCCACGAAATCGTCGTTCGTTGCCCTTGGAATCTCTTTTCACTCGTGCACGAGCCGTCCACGACCATTTCGTATTTTATTGTCATTTTAACTTAACGGCTGTCTTCGAGCCGTAGGCTAACCCTTAGCCATAATGCGTTATCGACTAGGTTGGCATCCGTGCAGCGCGGGTAGCGAGCCCCGTTGCACGTGTCCGTCATACCTGTCGCTAACCATTCCTTTCCTTCTTATCTTTTATTCATTCTTTCTTTCTTTCTTTCACTTGTTTGTTCATTCATTGATTCATTCACGTATTCATTCTTTCATTCGTTGGCTCATTCATTCACTTATCCATTCATTCTTTCATTCACATATTATGCAACTCCCCGTGCGGGAGTCGCCTTGGCGACCCACCGGTCCCACAATCTTTTAATGTTGTTATACTCTACTTGGAATGACTATGTTGATAGTCTTCCCGTTTTATTGTTGTAATCCATTCAATATTGTTTCATTGTTGAATGCGTAAGGGACTTGAACGTAAGCTTGTGCCGTAGCACGAGCATGGAGCGCGGTGCTAGAGTTCTCATATTTTCCATGTTCCTTTCCATATTCTATACAAGCATGCAAGGTGGGATTATTCCCTTTGCTAGGTGCGTTGAGTCATTTATTAGCATGCGCAGTGTTATCGCCTAGCGATTCTAGCAATAGTGTCCGTATTGTTATGTGTCTAGGCTAAGCAAAGACGGGTTCATCAGAGCCACCCACCTTAGCGATGTTCGCATCGGCCGAGCGATACTCCGAGCGCGCCTTCGAAAGTCTAAGTCTGGATTCATCTTGACGGGCCAATGTAAGCCTTGCATTTATTCTTCATCTGGTCGATGCCAACTCTTCGGGTCGACGGCTCGTTTGAGTCGTTACACTTGCCGTTTGAATCGGCGTTCCGCTAGGGCGGAGCGGGTCATTACAGGGTCGGGGGGGTTGGGGAGGGGGGTCGGAGGGGTTGGGGAGGGGGGTCGGGGGGGGGAGGGGGCGCTCGCCGGCGGAGGAGGAGAGGGGTGGGGGTCGGGGAGGGAGGGGGGCTGGGGGAGGTGGTAGGGGGGCTGGGGGGGTAGTTTAGTCATTATTATTTTTTTTTTTGAAAAAAAAATGTGACTAACGACCATTTTTAACGGCTACTTGACGGAAAGGACAATTCTGAGCAAAAGCAGAATGTAAGGAGGTCCATACTGTTTAAGTTTTCTAAAATGTCTTATTTTGCGAACGAGACAAATCTAGGGAGGGTTTAAATGCACTTTACCCTAATAGTTTTCATATTTGTAATGAAGACATTTGCTAAAATATTCCTTTGACAAATTACAAATTAATGTTAGAAGATTTTTTTTTTAGATGCCCGGCGATACGCACGAGACTTTATGCATGCAGCATTGCATGCCTGTTGGACCCACTGTCCTCAACTTCCATTAAATAAATGGAAGGAATAATATGTTCTCGTTGTTCGATCCACTAATCTTTTGCCACCCAGTCGGGATCTTGTACCTATTCCCAGTAACCACAAGAGCCACTTGAGTTCGATATGTTAGAAGAAAAATTATCTTGAACTCATTCAAATCTACAAATTAGACCTTATTATTAGATGGTTTACTACTATACTTCTTATAAGGTATTATATATTTATTATCGTACGTATCTTAATATAACTTTTTGATTACATGTAACACCCTTAAAGAATAGAAAATTAACAACAAAAATAGCACATCTTATGGACTATATTGGAAAATCTTAAACATATAATCTTTTTTATACAATTGCTCCAAGTGTAAATTTAATTTAAAAATATATGCAAATTTTATTCTTAAATTTGAGTTAAATATTTATTTCAAGAAAATTCATAGCTAAGATAACCAAACTAGTAGGGGGTGGTATGGGTGAGCTTTTAATAAGCACCTGTGCTCTTTAAAGTTAAGTGAATAGAATAACGAGCCTAAATTTGAGTTAAAGCTCGACTTTCTTAATCTTCTTGTGAGACCAAATTTTAAAATTAGAAAGTTTGACAAACTTAAATTATACAGAAGCTTCCGAAATCGAAATCGAATAAATTTTTTTAGTATTTTTAGAAATAATTTTTTTTTTTTTCAAATCGAACCAACATTTTTTTTCAATTCGGTTCGGATAACCCCCAGGATCTGGGTCCGAACCCTAGAACACTAGACCAAACGTGTCTGGGTCTGGGACTACCAATACCCGGACCCGGCCCGACCCAATAGATAAGGAGAACAGGGAAGGGGAAGAGGACAAGGAAAAAGAAGAGGAAGTGAGGAATTTTTATGGAAAGCTCCGGCGGACCGCGGCTGTGGTGGGAGTACGCCGGCATCTTCCTCCTCCGGCCGATCCTCGCCGTCTCCTTCGTCCTCTCCATCATCCTCCTCAGTAAAATCGAAACCCTAACCCTAAATTTCCCCCCAAATTTCTTGCGAATTTTATCTATTTTTTGTCAGGCTGGTTCGTCGCGTGGAAGACGGTCCTGGTCCACGTGCCGCTGGTCCAGGAGGTCTTCGGCCTCCGGAAGAAGCAGGTCAAGCCCAAGCCCCCCTCCCGCCACCGGCTCTCGCGCTTCTACAACTCCTCCGCTCCTTCCCAAAGGTCGCTCTATAAGAAATATATGGCTTATAAAAATCTCTTCTTTCCTCGTAATTTTTTGCGTTCGTGACACGGACACGACACATATACGCCTAATATAGTTGTAAACTAGAGACTTCCCTATATGATTGTTGATTCAGCTAGGATTTTTTTTATCAGTCTGATCTTTTCTTCAAATTTGGCTTTTTGGTTGATTTTTGTTTACATTTCCTTGGGAATATTGATATTGTTAGTGAAAATAATTTGGTGAAATTGACACATTCAGAAAATTTTGTGTTGTGAGAGAAAAGTTCCATCTTTTTCTCGTAGACTTGAGTAATCTAGGGGCTTGTTTGGTTCTCGTTTGAGATGGGCGTTTGCCATTTATGCCGCTGTTTGGCTAAAACGGCAAGAGGGTTATGTAACCTTGTTTGGTTCCTAGTATCTGCCGTTCCCACCATGCAAAACAAAATCGGCAAACGCCAAATGCTCGTGAGAGTACCATTTGTAGTTTGCCATTTCAAATGGGAACCAAACCAACCGTAGATTTAGAATATGTTGTATGTGGAGCTTGATTTCCTCATCCTGAAGGAGTCAGTAAAAGCGATATCGTACAACGATCGATTGCCTTCTGGTGATTATCTTGTATCACAAAATAGATATAAGATACACAACACAAGTTCATATATATTATAGAAATGGAACCCTAATTATGAGCAAATACCAAAATGCCCGCTTGATACCAACCAAAAGACATATGGGTTACTGTTGATCAATAGTGAAATATGTGTCATATCATTCTCGGTGGACGTAATCCACATTGGATGAACCTTGGTAGATATTAAGTACTTGGTGATTTTGTTGATTTTTCTTTTGTACGTGATGGCTCGTTTTTGTAACAGAAGAATCATCGTAGGCAAAGAGCCCCTATTTCTCGTAAAGTAAAATTATTAGTTATATCAACATTTAGTAGATAAAGTAAAGACTCTTCTTTATGGGTTATGTTGCACCGACATGAACACCATGGAACGTATATGGACATGGCGAAACAATTGGAAAATGCTTATGTGCCAGTGTTTTAATTTTGCGGGTACAAAATGATACCTCAAAGGTCGACATGTTTCCAACTCGGATTAGTTTCCACCTTGTTGAATATAACATTTGAGGTCCAATTTGAAATTTGAACCAAATGTCAGTTGAGTTAAACAGACTTGACTTGTACCTTACCTTTTGCGTCATGTGAAAGTTTGGCTTCTTTGGAAGACTTTCCAAGGGGGCAACCTGACACAATCCTTTATTGGAGTGAAAGATAGGCTAATCAGGCAACTTTGACCAACCTGACGAAACCCTACCCAAGAAGTAGAAGGTAGTTGTACTCTATTTGTGCTGTTGTATTAGGGATGTTCCTATGATTATGTTTGGATTTGGAAAAGACGACTAAACAAGTTTACCAGAAGTGTTCTGGGGATGCTTGTTAGCACCAGTTAAAAGTACTTGTGTTGTTTCTGTATATATATTAGTTGACATGTTAATCGTGTTGTTTGCACTCAATACCTACTAGCACAAGGTACAACCACACAACTAGATTGCCAGTATGATATTCCTTACAAATCTTTTTAGGCATCTATTGATTCCTTTAATTGAACAAGCATTGAAATGTAGTTACTGATTCATTGGATTGGACATGCCCATCTGATCATGGTCATCATAAGACTTTCTTTGCCTTGCCCCTTTTTTATCTCTCGTCACAAAAAAAGGATTGCTTAGACTTGAGAACCATGATAAACATCCTAGGTGCATGGTAAAAAAGGGTCTCCTTATTGCTCGCATACCATTGTATATATTGTTGACGCCCAACGTCACTGACATCACTAGCCCACCTTTGTTATATGTTGCCACTAAGTGCTGAATGGATGCCTTTTAAGTATTAAATTATGTGAATGATGCCCTTCATAACCTATGTTCTGAATAGCATGACTTTTGCTCATGCTTGAAGTCGGTAGTGTCATCCAAGCTGTGGGATAACCTTGGTTGGTACACACTGTATCCCTTCCACCAGATACTCCTCAGAGCAAGATCTCCGGCATGTGAAGGACCTTGAAACAGAGCCTCGAAATCATCGGAAAAACCTACACGGAAAACAGAGCATTAAGAGCATGAAATGTTTAGACAATTTGAGAGGAAGAGAATGATTTTTTTTTTTTTTTGTCTTTTCTCGAAAACCAACAGCCTACAGCCTACATATATAGGCTAAGATTAAAAAAAGAATAAAAGACTCATAATGTTGTGGCACAAAACAGCCTATTAAACAGTCCAATAACCAAAATCCCACATGTCTAAACAACCACAATGAGTAGAAATGGTCAAATAATTAAAAGAATGTATAGACCCACAAATCCTGCCAGATTCATAACTAGTCATGAATCCGTCTAGAGTCGTAACGGACTAAAACAAAAACCGAAAAATGAGAATAACTTTAGGTTCACAATCCGATTTGATACTTTTGATTAATCGAGTATAGAAAGTATTAAGTAGAGTAGGGAGGGTATCAAGTAGGGACACTAGAGAGAAGAGTATGTCAGCATGCGGGGAGACGGATCAAAGGCATTATATATTCTTCTTGGTTTGCATGTGTTCGGACTTTTTATTTCAAGCACTTTATAAGGACTTGATAAGGCTATCCTCCTTCACCAAATAAAGTCCGACCTGGCTCGGCATGCCGCGCGCGCACTAGGTCCAAAATTCCTTTAGATCCAACTCAACTATGTCTAATATATATATATATATATATATATATATATATATATATATATAGAGAGAGAGAGAGAGAGAGAGAGAGAGAGAGAGAGAGTTGTTAGTCTATCTAATATGAGACTAAAAATAAAGTATTCAAAATCAAAGCATAGAAAAACACAAGAAAGCAAATTGAAATTTAGAATTTTTGTCCGTTCAAATCAACAACCACCCCCCTCCCTTAAAGGTAAATTTTAGAAATCCTCACAAAAACAATTTTGACGATTCACGTTGAAGGATAGTGCAAATGACGGAGTAATAACGACCGCTTGAGAGAACTGCAAATAACGTTGGGCTGATCCCTAATAACCTTGATGAAACGGTTAAGTGCATGGCCTTTATCACACCGACCCGCTTGACCTAATAACTTGAATTTGCTAAGTTGTATCTTGTTAAAATTCGATAAAGGAGCCTTGATTCAAGACTCCGTCATCATATTCTCCTCGGTGGCAACGAGTGTTACTAAGTGTAAATCCAAGACACTGTCATTTGTATTGAATGCCTTGTTAAACATAACTATCAAAATTGTTTTCGTGAGTATTCTTGAAATTTATGTTTTTTTAAGAGAAGGAGGGTAGGGATTGTTGAATTTTATATGCACAAAAGTTAAATTTTATTGAGACTCTGGTTTCTTCTGGTTTACATGTTTTGGTTTTGAATGTTTTGTTTTTAGTCACATATTGGATAGGCTAACAAGTCAAATGACTCGATATGTATGTTGCATCACATATTGGACCTAGTTGAGTTGGGCCTATGGGGACTTTGGATCGCGTACTTTGCCGTGCCGAATAGGGCTGGGCTCGGGCTTTATTTGGTCAAGAAAGATACCATTGTCGGATTTGGGTACATGATCTTAAAGTTATTTTTATTTTTCGATTTTTGTTTTAGCCCATTAAGAATCTGGACGAATTCGTGACCCGCTATGAATCTGGACGGATGTATGATTGTATACACCTTTTTAATTAATTGGCTGCGTCTAATTGTTGTGGCTGTTTTGCATGTGGGAGTGGTTCAATGAGATTTATTTGGTTATTTAATGGCTAACCAACACGTTATTTTAGTGAGTGCGCACTATGATTTTAGTGGTCTTTCTAATCTTGCCTTAGGATCAGTTTTCATGGCATATACTACAAGCCTACTTTGTGTCACAACATCGTGACCGTGCTAGTCGACTGAATCTTTGTTTTTTTTTATCTGAGTCTATATTAGGCTGCCTCATTTTTTTAGAGAAATGAACAGAATAACACTCTCTCTCTCTCTCTATATATATATATATATATTTTTTTTTTCTATATATATATATATATATATATATATATATATTCACTCTCTCTCTCTCTCTCTCTCTCTCTCTCTCTCTCTCTCTATATATATATATATATATATATATATATATATATATATGTCACTCTCTAAAAAAATATATATGTCACTCTCTATATTATATATGTCACTCTCTAAAAAAATATATATATATATATATGTCACTCTCTATATTATATGACTCCCTTGTTCCTCGTACATGATCTATCATCTAACATGTAAATCCTGTAGGCTCGAACCCACCTATGTCACTAAAGATGGGTGGGGGAATTTGTACCCATCCAATAACAAGATGCTCATTAGGTATAACATTGCGATAACGTCGTACTAACTACTCCATGATCTACGATCTAACATGTAAATCCTGGAGGCTCGAACCCGGCTATGTCACTAGAGATGGGTGTAGAAATTTGTACCCATACAATAACAAGATGATCATTAGGTATATGTATAACTTTGTGATAATGTTGTCCTTACCACCTTAATCTTCTTATGTATGTAATACATCTCATTCTCAGCTTTGCCAACTACATTAGGTATCCCCAAGCCTTTATACGCGCATATTAGTGCTGCATTCAAGGATTCAAATGCCAACAACATTTGGCATTTGAATCCTTGAATGCAGCACTAATATGCAGAACATCAACAAAAGGACGTAGATGCATGTATCATAATCCATAAATATGAATAAGATGTTATATAAATATATTTATACCTCATTTAAACTGACAATAGGCATTAATCGTTTTTATATGTTAGTATATTATGCTGATAGACTTGGAACTACAGCGATAATAAGTTTGTTTCATTTGGCATTACATTACAACAACAAATCCTTCCTCCAATTTTTGGGGTTGGTTATTTGAATCCTTTTCTTCCATCGAACTCTTTTAAGGGCCATGTCCGATGTAACATTAACAAAAACCATATATTTTGTTCCATCCATATGGCATTGTCTATGCATTTCATATCTATATGTTATACAAGCTGCAGAAGGTTGTACCTGATCGCTGACCACATGAGAGCAAGTCTGCGTGGAAGAATTTCTTTTGACACCAGAACTCAACCTCCCATATGGGAAGGAACAAGTTATTATGTACTTAAGAAGTTTCAACCCTCTCTACTCCCATTTGGGACTTGAAATAGGCTCTAAGCCAGCAAAATGAGACTCTTACTAAAATTCTCTGAATTTCACTATATGTTATCACTTGACATAGTAAAATGCCTTCACTTGCAGAAACAGCAGAATGGAGCAAGAGGAAAGATCTTAAGGAAGTATGCAAAAATCATACCACCAGTGATTTCCTCCTGGCAGATTTCGGTCCGGTCCTTGCAGAATGAATTTGAAGGGATAATATTCTTTGTAAAAAAAAATAAGTCGAATGAGGAATCTCTGGAAAAGATGATGTTTAAATGAAATGTAAATATTCTATGTACATATGCATTATTATTTTAGTTCCGCATATGTAGAAATCGCCGTGAAGTTTGTACATTGATTTGTTTGGTGCTCAAATCATTATGGGCAACATATTTCTGTAATAGACGCAAATACAATTGTACTTTCTTCTTTTGTTACATTCGAGCATGACTCAAGAAAATGTATAGATAGAGAGCTAGAGAACTGATATCTCAACAAGGGGTCACCGAATTGAAGGGCATGCAGTGGAATTAAACTAGGTGACATTTTGCAAAATCAAGCTGATATCCTGATAGTGAGGAACTCTCTCACAGGATTTTCTTTTTCCTGATCGTTGCAAGAGTTTGCATGTTTAGATCACCACACAGGAGTTGCACGTCTAGAGATCAGCATGCTTTTTTGCAGTTCATCTCGTTCATTCATTAAGGTTTTTTTCTAAGGGCACCATAACTTTTGCTAGGGACAAGCCCTTACTTGGGGGCAGTCCAAGAAGGTGGAACTTTTGCTAGGGACTGTCCACAATTTGCTTGGGGCTAGCCCAAAAATTAGGGTTTTCCCTCTTCTCTTTCCTCCTTCCTCCTCTTCCTCCTTCCTCCAGCGGCGGCGCCACCACCACTACCAGCAGCCACCGACTCCGCCTCCTTCCTCCGCCTGGTGAGTGATTCCCTCCTCCGCCTCCTTCCTTCGTCTCCCTCCGCATCCTCCGCCTCCCTCTCCGAGGACTGTCAACTTGATGGCAGTCCTAACATATGTTAGGACTGCCAACTTGCTGGCAGTCCTAGGACTGTCACTAAGTTGGCAGTCCTAACATAATGTTAGGACTGCCAACTTGCTTGCAGTCTTAGGACTGCCACTAAGTTGACAGTCCCACTTGCTGAAAAAAATTGGACTAGTCCCAAGTAAAAAATGGATGGCAAACTTGTAATTTTTTTGAACATTTTTTGGGCTAACTCCAGTAAAAAGTGTGGTGCCCTTAGAAAAAGCCTTGATTAAATGAGAATAAATAACACAATGATGGTGTTCTTAACGTTACGGAGGACGTGACTCTTACTACCAGATTACTGGAGGTCATGACGGATTACTGAATGGTTTTCTTGGAGTCGGGACTATTGTCAAAAGAAACTTCACTATGGTTGAATTTTCCATGAACCTCCAATTCCTTGTTCATGTTTCCAATGCTACAGATCATCCAGGTCGTCCTCTAGTGGGGGATGTTTACCCATTCCATTCTAGAGATTCCATTCAAGTGTTGTTCCCAAACTACTTCAACTTCTGGATAGTTTTTGAAAGCATATGAGAAGTTAGCTTTCAAAATATGCTTTTGATGCTTGCTTTTCGAGAAACAACAGACTTCTTCTTTTGATAGTTGTTGCTGCCAAACAAAATTTGGACCTGCTTTTCGGATAAAAGAATAAGCAGAAGCATCCATGATAGCAATCTCAAAACCGGTCTTAAAACTGAGCAAAAATTGGATCAGGTTAGCGAAGGTCTATTTTATGAATTAAAACTAGTGTTGATATCCAACAATACAACAGTGCGCCCGTGGCCTAATGGATAAGGCGTCTGACTTCTAATCAGGCGATTGTGGGTTCGAGTCCCACCGGGCGTGCTTTTTTTACTTTTTGTGAAATTTATTTTTCCTGAATTGTTTTTTATTTTTATTTAAAGGTTAAAATTACATAAAAAGCCTTCAACTTGACCTTGTTGGATTGGTCTTACTTCACCGTCGAGAAACGAAAAAAGACTTCCATATCCACGCTTCGCTCAGACATAGTTCGCTTCTTTTTGGGTGTGAAGCAGTGTCAAACCAAAATACCCAATAAACATTAGCTCTTCCTGAAAAAGAGGTGATCCAGCCACACCTTCCAGTACGACTACCTTGTTACGACTTCACTCCAGTCAATAGCCCCGCCTTCGACATCCCCCTCCTTGCGGTTAGGGTTATCACGCACTTGACTTTTAGCGTGGGCAAGCATTTCCTCCATTTTCTTTTTTCATTTTTTTGTAACTGCAATGGTGTCATGTTTGGTAATAAGTTACTCCATCAATATGGACTATGAAATTCGGATATTTAGTCCCACATTAAATATATTAGAGAAATTTGATTGGTTTATATTTGGGTGCTTGAATCTTATGTGTACTTTTCGGTTAATCATATTTGCATGTTGAATTAAGTGATGTGCATATTGCTTATACGGATTATGTCATGGTGCGAGTCGTGACAAAGGGACTTTCTCTGGTATGGTCTATCTAAATTTCTCAAAAATTTGATCTAGAATCCTATAAATTTGAAGGCAATGTATCTTCTTCTGAATTCATATGTTGTATATCTGTGTTATAAAGAAAATCTGTTTTAGTCCCACTCCGGGTGCAAAGTTTTGTGTCAGTGCGAACTGTGCAGCAACTTGATATGAGGCCTATGAGGGCGGTTGTCTCAGACCCAAAATGTTAGATAACACCAAATTTTTTAATATTATTTAATGTATATAAGTCCAACTATGAACTAAAGTCCTACAAACTCATTCTAGTCCTTTTAGTCTTTGTAAAATAAATTGGTATAGCATATGTCAACGTCAATACCAAGAGAAAAGTCACTTAGTGAGAGTAAAAAGATATATATACGGACGCTATCAAAATCCTCTTCCCGTCCATCTCTTCTCTCTCTATGTATATGTTACTTGGTGGTTATTGAACAACAAAACAAGTTGCAATTTTATTCTTGAATCTAGATATTTAGGAGTTAGGACTTTATTTTATTTTTTTTGGTTTTGAACATCTTCAATTTTATTAGTATTTCATTCTGACATATATTATTTTGTTTATTGTCTTTTTTTTTTTTTTGAATTTTTTGTTGATAATACTATTGTATCATTGTTAACGGAAAACAAATTATATGAATATTAAACTTTGGGGGAACCACTTTCAGATTTCGTTTCGGATCTCAAAATATAAAGTCCGACACTGGAAGTGTGCAACCATTATTTGTTTCACTATCAATCCCACCTTGAAGAATTATGTTCCCTTATTCTCTCCCAGCAAATCCTTTGAGATCTAAGGCAGACAAAGGAAGAAAAAAAAAAACCAGATAGTACAAAACATTACCAAAATATCATATATTTTTACAGTACATCATGCATAATAACACTATGAAAAACATAATGCCAATATGACATGCATTACAAGATTATAGTACGAGCCGTATACTTATTCACATGTTTAGTATTACGCATATAAATATATATATAGATATCAGAACCAAAATTCAAAAAGTTAATAGGAACTTTGAACAGAGTTGAAAGCCATAGAAAAATCAAGATGAAGTGCATATTTCCTTGCTCTTTATACTGTATCTTTCTTTCTTTCTTTTTTGTGCAATCAAACAAATTATATGTAGAAAGACTTGGAGCACTTTTAGAACTTTTCATAGAAAAGCTTCAATAGGATTTGTGCTGAAACATTTTGCATTGGCAGCTAATCATATAGATTTGATGAGATTTGGCACTTGCATTCCATTGCTGAGGCCACCAAGCTCTCTCTCTAACCCTCCATTTGTAATTCTTTTTTTGCGTGCTATTTTTATTTTTATTTTTATGATAGATAATTAAATGAGACTGTGCTGGGACCTGAATCCTTTCTTGTGCTTTCTCCATCACAATTATTGTGAAGGAACATAAAGAATAATTAGCACTTCAATTGTCCTCATTCTTATGATGAGCCACACACACTATTGGCTCCTTCAAGGCTAATTATTAGCCTTTGGACCTGCACCGGATATTATGAGACACAAAGTATCTAAGAAACTGGTGAAAGGATTGTGATCAAATTGCACTGGGTTTTTTCAATTAAGGTTTCTCAATGGCAAATGGTACATATTTGCTCACATCAAGGGTCCAAGAACTATTTTACATTCGCGAAGAATTGCTCAAGAACAACTTGTTTCTTGTTAACAAGAAAAGAAAAGAAAAAAACAGATAATTCGAGAAAAAAAACAGAGAATTCGATAACGAAGAAAGGCTAAATTTTCAGGGTTACAAGGATATTTAGATGTCTAAATCTATGGCACCTTTATCTCAATCTCAATCTTCGAACTTCTTCTTCCTACATATTGCTATCACTATATGGCCACTCCACTAGATGTGTCTACACCAGTCACCAGGTTGGCCTTTTATCAAAAAATCGAAAAAAAAAACAAAAAAACTTGAATTTTTTCCGTTTGAATGAATTTATATGCTAATAGCCAAACATAAAACTAGTGGGAGATAGTAAAAGTTACAATTCCCGTTCAAGAATTCCCGAGCACATTCAATTAGAATTGATTGCTGACAGGAACTCATAACAGTTGTGGCATTGAACCCTCACAAATCTTGGCAGATCCTTGAGAGTGGAGTCCCCACTCTGTATATTTGGGTGGATAGGAGAACAGCAAAAGAAGCATATTTCCTCCCTACATATATAGCAACTGGGAAGGAAGGAAAGACACTTGGGCATCGAGAGGTGGAGATCCGAAAGCAATGCTTATCGTTCAAAGTTTGCGTTCGATATCGAATCCTTTCCTACATATAGGTAGTTAAACTCTACAATAGGTAGTTAAACTCAGAGAGGGATGGGATGCTTGTTGCCAACTTGATATAAGGAATGCTCAATTTTAGAGTCTTCTCATTGTTTTAAAGTATACTTTGATTTTGTCTTGATAATGACAATGCAAATTGGGCTTTTTTCTTCTTTTACTTCTCTAGTAAAGTACTCTATATTTGATGTCACAGAGTATATATATACACTGATCACATGAAACTGGCTTCATAATGTAGTTACCTATCTATGGATACCGAGTTAGAATGCAGTTGCTCCCTGGATATTAACTTGAATGAGGAAGACAATTGCACTTGGATGAAGATTTTTGGAAAACAAATATTTTCCATCTTATCGATCGATATATATGACCCCAAAAAACAGGAAGACTCCAAAAAAAAAATTAACCTCCCTATATATTACTGATGTGAAATCTTCGTTATTTTAGATTTAGGTCTCTCTATTTTTTAGAAACCGCATTAACATGGCTCTAAAAAAATTGAGTAGTTACAAAAAGACTTCATTTTAGTATTTGTACAGGACTCTTAGGGTCTGCTTGGCAATTATAGCGATAACTGTTATGAAGTGTTTTTAGAGTACCGGTTATAAGCGGTTATGAGGGTTCGATTTTGGATAATTTTTAAGTAGTGGCTTTTAAACCAGTCCAATACATGCTTGCTAATTCACTAATGAGCGGTTCTGAAATTTTTTTACACGAATAAATTTAAATAGGAAAATGTATCAGTAGTTATAATTATATATTTAGGGTGTTTATAAAGCAACCCAAAATTACATTACACCGGCTTTGGGAGGCTTTTGAGTCAACTAAAACCAGTACCTCAAAAAAATTAACAAGCATGAGTTTTCATAAATGGTCGGTTCAAAAACACCCTAGAACCGGTGAAAATATCGTTACCTAGCAGGCCCTTAGAATGTCAGAAACGGCCATGCTGACGGAGAGAAGGAAATGATCGGAAAAAAAATGTCTATGTTCCACTCACTGTACTTGGTAGTCTTCTATAGGTTGAGATCGATAACTAGGGATTAAGTTATTGGGTAGCCATGAATATAAGTACTCAGCTACCTACAAGGCACAAAAGATTATGTTCTAGGGAAATGATTTCAGGATCCAACTATACTCTAGCTAATGCTAATGTAGATTAGAAGAGAATTCACAATGCCCATGTCTGATTCCAGTTTTCCACTTAGATTGGTTTGGAAATGCTGAAGCTTATCAGAATAATAATATGTTGAGGTAGGTTTGGTAATGCTTTAAAGTTTATCAGAATTTGTTGTCGCAACCTGTTTTTGTATGTTGATGCTGTATGTTTCTGATCAAATATATAGTTGCTGAAAAACTGCTATTAGAAGCTATAATGTTTACTTTGTGGTTATGGAATATGAAGGACATGTATCGACAACAAGCTTAACCTATATATGGTAGGGGTCGTGTGACTTGGGTTATTTAGTTTTGTAATGACCAATCGAGAATGAGACTTGTGACACTATTGTTTGCTTCTATCCTGATCTCAGCAGCCACAACCCACATGACAGGAGTTTCGACGGGGACGACTTCATGGACATCGTGTATCGTTAGATGTCTCTCGTCCCGGTCGCATTGTTGAATGCTTACAACTCAAGAGTCCCGAAGGGTTGCGTGTCTGTTGAAATCGAGATATAAGCAAACACTCACAAGTCTCATTTTCGATTGATCGTGAAAAAATTAAATAATTCAAGTCACACAACAGTCACCACGCAATTAAAACTAAATAACCCAAGTCACACAAACCTCACATACTTTTGTTTAATTAGTTTTATGTTATCGTATAATATTCAAAATTTACGTTTATGTCTCCATTTTGCATTGTCAGTCCAAGTCAACTGTTAGGACGAGATCCAAACCCTCTTCTGGACAAATATGGAGACCTAAATGCAAATATCTAATATTATACGAGACCATAAAACTAAATAACCCAAAATATATTTTCTTATCAGCACACTTAAACTGATTTTGGGAAGAACAAAATTATAAGTTTGAGGAGTTGTAGCTAGCCAACACTCAAGTGTGCAGTGCTAAGAAAATGAGGAAAGTAAAAGCAAAGAGGCAATGGTCCTATACAAAGGGTTCCATTCCATTCTTGCATAAAACCATTTTCATTTTCCTTCCACAAGACTACAACCTTATTTCCAATGGAAGATGAATAATTGAATATATTGCTCGCTGTCATGCAGTTCCATAAGCTTTATGAAAGATAGAGAGAGAGAGACCTTGAACAAAAGATTCCCATATATATATATATATATATATATATATATATATATATATATATATAGGAAGTGGATCAAAAGCCCCCCAAAAACCTTCCTCACTCTAATCCGTAATTTAATGTTAATATTAATGTTAATGTTAATGTTAATGTTAATATTAATATTAATATTAACATTAAATACTAAAATTAACATTAAACTTAACATTAAAATTAATATTAACATTAACATTAACATTAATATTAACATTAACATTAATATAAAAAAAATTAAAAAAATAATAATATTAACATTAACATTAATATTACGAATTAGAGTGAGGGGGGTTTTTGGGGGGACTTTCTAAGGGGGGCTTTTGATCCGCTCCCATATATATATATATATATATATATATATATATATATATATATATATATATATATATATATATATATAGTAACAAAACCTCATTGTTGTGGTAAAGCAACAGAAGTTCCATAAGAAATCTCAAGAACAAAAAGGGAAAACAACACTATTTTCAGGAGCAAGAGCTTTCAAAGTGATCATAGCACTCTTAATTCTAGTTCAAGACCAAGGCCAGCGATTCCTTTCCCTCTCCTTGTGTCTGGGCATCAATGGCAAGCCAGCCTGTATGCTGGGTTGGGATCTGCTGTCCCTATTTTCGTGTCCCCAACCACGTCCCCTCTCACAAGGAGAGGTGGACCCCACCAGTTTTGTCAAAAAATTAACACTCAAAATTAGTAGGGTCCACCTCTCCTTGTGAGAGGAGACATGGTTGGGGACACCAAAATGGGAACAGCAGATCTCATCCCCTGTATGCCCTCCACCGGATCAAATCTCCGAAACAGATCCAAGATATCATCCGGATCAAATCGTAAAATTAGAGGGATCAAAATGCGGAGGTTAACCATCCTAGTACTCTTGTTTCGTAACTCTCCACACTTAGACGACATCGACCGATTGATGATACTTTGAATGTTAAAAGAAGAGATAATTTTCGGTTGTTAAATCTCGTAATACCAACATAATATGTACATTTTGTCATTTGTAGTAGCAAATGGGGCCTTTACTTACACTTTCTGGAAGCTTGTCATGGAATGACCCCATTTTTTGTTACATAATTTGCCTGAAGTTTGCTTGTCAAACTCATTCCTCTCGACTATCTTCGTCGTCGCTACAATCGATCGAAGAAAAAAAAAAGATTGATGGATGATGCGAATCTACGCAAAGATGTATGGAACAGTGAAACTGAGCTATACAGTTGCTATAACTCACCATACAGAGGTTCCTATCATCTGCATCTTTAGGACACTTTGCAGTGAACTATGATGCATCTACACTCCCTAACCCTCCTCAAAACACAACACGAGTCTTAAATTATTGGTGTGGATGTTCGGTCTGAAAATGCCACTGTGGTCTTCTTAGTGTCACATCAGAGCCATATGTGAGGAAACTGAAGACTGGGGGGAAGTGGCATGGAACTCTTTCGAGGAATTGACAAGTAGACTGCCGACTCTCTTTTTTGCGAGGTGGTCCTCAAAGGGAGTTGCACATTTATTATTGGGGCATGGTGGCCATGAGTCGAGATAGGAGAACATGGGCTCCCACACACATACACACACATTGATACACAAACACCACCTCTTTCTCTCTTTTTTCTTGCTTTGGTCCCATATCCCTCTACATTGAAAACCTAGCAATGGAAATGCACCCTAATAGAATAAAGGGGTGGGCTAAGTGAGGATGGTGAGTGTGCTCATTAGCTCCTCTCACTTTCCAATGAGATCTCAAAAGACCAACATGCTCTTCTCTCAAGCCCAAGCATCCCATTCTCCGAAAACCCACGAGCATCAACCCCCCCAAGACTATAATGCGAAACCGATGCATTCATGAATAGGGTTAGCGAAAAGGGGACCTTAAAAGAAGATGGATTAGTCATGGGGCGGATACAATGGAATCCCATCATTCCCATTCCTCCCCTCCCCTTGGTACGGCGCGAGGGCGAGCGGTGGGGCGAGCGAGCCCATCGTGCACCACCATCATTCGTTTCGCGCCGGGGATGGGCCAACCCCACCCCCACATGACGCGAAAATCGACTAGTAAAGGAGCCAGGTGTTGGACCCCTCTGGCAAGCCAAGCTTGAACTCAGGGGACGAAGTGAGTATAAAGATAAAAAAGGGAAAAGGGGAGGGAAACTGAGCACACTGGAAGTGAGTGAGTCAAACATGGAATTGGATTGTTCCCCTGTTATTCTTCTTCCTCTCTCTTATAAAAGCAAGGAAGTCTTCTCATAACAAGGAGATACATACGTTCCACTTCCAATCACTTTCACTACTCTTTCTTCTCCAGTAAGTGAGTGAGTGAAGTGAATGGAAGTGTGTTTTCAATGAGTTGATGCACATTGGCAGATTCCCAATCATCCTTTCCCCTCCAAAGGAAACACTCATCATTGCTCCCAAACTCTCTTAAATCCCCCTTTCAAACCATAGGAAGCTCAGCATTTAAGTCCTCCCCCCTCTCCCTTCTTCTCCTTACTCCCCTCACTCAGCCAGCCATGAAGCCTTCGTCGTCGTCGTCGGTCAACGGCTTCTACGCCTTCCTGACCCACGGCATGGAGGACCTGGAGCGCTCCTTCGCGGCGGCGTCGTCCGACTTCATGTCGCTGCAGTTCCTGCAGAGGGTCCTCGCCCAGCTCCGGTCCTTCCACTCGCAGCTCACCCACCTGGTCCAGAAGCTCCACCTGCCCGTCGGGGAGAAGTGGCTGGACGAGTACATGGACGAGAGCTCGCGCCTCTGGGAGGCCTGCCACGTGCTCAAGCTCGGGGTCTCCTCCATGGAGAGCTACTGCGCCAACGGGGCCGACGTGATCTCCTCCCTCGACAACCCCCACCTCGCCCGACAGGTCCTTATCAACTATATATAACGCTTTTTTCCCCTTCCCTTCCGTTGTGTTCTTTAAGGATTGTTTGTGTTTGTGTAGGTAATGCGGGCGATCTCCGTGTGCCGGAGGGAGGCAATGGGGCTGGAGGAGGAGAACAGGATGGCGGCGGAGACGAGGATGGAGCCGCTGAACCTGCGGCTCGACGAGAGGGCGGGCGCGGAGTCGAAGCTCAACGGGTTCAACGGGTTCAGGGGGGTCCTGTACGCGATGAGGAACGTCAGCTCGTCCCTCCTGACCGTCCTGGCCTGGGGGCTGCTCTGCTGGCGGCCCAGCCCCGGGGGGTCCGGCGGCGGCGGCGGCGTCGCGGAGGAGGGATCGCTCTTCTTCGGCTCCGGGTTCATGGTGTCGGCGTCCCGGCTGCAGCGGAGGGTGGCGGGGGAGGCCGAGAGGATGGTGGCGGCGGGGGAGGGAAGGCCCGGGGTGCTGATGTACGAGTTCCGGAGGGCGAGGGAGTGCGTGGAGGAGGTGAAGGAGGGGATGGAGAGGGGCTTGGACGACAAGGTGGTGGAGAGGCTCAAGGGGTGGTTTGGGCAGTTGAGATCCGGGACTGAGAATATACTTGGCCAGCTGGATGACTTCTTTGATGAGATTGTGGAAGGGAGGAAGAAGCTCCTGGACTTGTGCAGCCATAGGTGAAATCAGAAAACCAAGAAAAAACATAGGGAGGAGGGGGATGGAATGGATGGATCTACATCTACTGCTGTATTAGAATTTTCTAACTGCTGTTATAAATTTTGTGTGCTCATCAATCATGACAAGATGGGAAGATTTCATAGGCAGCTTTTGAGGGTAGGGAGGGGGGGGAGGGAATGGAATATAATCATATATGTGTACTATTTTTGTTGATTTGGCTTCTAACTTGTAAGGATAGTAGTGGATTATAATATAGTAGGGGGAGGAGGAATTGAATGAATGCCAGCCCAGGAAAGGAAGGTGTCATGTCCAGAATCAAGCTTTTCATTCTACTGTGAAAACTTTTTTCTCAACAACAGAACTTAGCCCAAAAGTAACTGACTAGAGTAGTTTTTTTTTCTTTCCTTCAGCCATGTCTCTTTTTTCTCTCTTGGTTGCTTTTTTTTTTTCATGGTGGTTGGCTTTGTTTCTTTTCCTTGCTCCTATCATTATTGGTTCCACTGGTAAAAGAACAGGGGGGGGGAAGTGGGGGGCTAGAGATTCTCTGTTTCTCTTGACTGTATCACACAGAAGAGAGAGAGAGAGAGAGAGAGAGAGAGAGAGAGAAAAGCTGGGCATAGAAGTTTGGTGAAAGCTTTTGTCTGATTTTGGATAGGTTGTTCAGCAGAAGGGAGATGATGAGCAGAACTCTCTGCAGGCAGCAGCCTGACATTGTTTGTGGTTCAGATGACTGTCCTTCCTCTTCTCATAGTCCCTCTCTGATGGGTCCTTCACAACCACCCCCTCTCCCAAAGAATAAGACCTAAGAGACTGACTCCATCAAAACCAATTGTATACAGCAAAAGAGGCTGTTGAACCTTCTACGGAACATCCATCAAATACCCACAAAGACATCTCTCAACTAAACACGATTATCGAATAAACTCGAGAAGAATAGTTTTCATCAGCTGTTCCTAAAACATACAGTTAAGGCGGCACGGCGTACATAATAATGGCAAGATCCCTCTAGTATATGTTGGAGAATTTGGTTTATCTGCAGTGAGAATCAATGATAATGGCAGGATGTGACTTGAATGATCACCAGATAAGATAAATAATAATATAGTATCAGAACAAAGAACAAAACAATATGATACTTGTAGAAAGCAAAGACACTTTTTATATATGGTATCAAACTGGGAAAGTTCATCTTCTATATTCTACAAAAATCAGGGCTAGTAACTAAAAGCAGGTAGGCTGAATCAGATTCGCTTACCATTACAGAAATAAAAACTGGAATCCAATTTTACAATGTAACTGTGTACATAATGACTGATGTTGACAGGCTCAAATTTACAGAGAAGCGATCAGGTAAAAATATGCCAAATATTTAGGTTTACCAATGTTGAGTGAAAAGAACAAGGTGATCTTCGTAATCAGAAGCCTCAGTCAATTCCTGGCATGGCAAACTTAGAGGAGAATGTCTCGACGAGATTTCTTAGCTCAGCAACTTCCCTGCTGTTCTCAAGACCCTTGAGAAATTCCTTTTGATACTTCCCATGTTCTCTTTGTAAAGAACTTGCAATCTGAACAGCCCTGAAAAGGAATTCAGCTATCTTCTCAAAATCTCCCTCCAAACAGCCCCTTGTCGTCATGGCAGGAGTACCTAAATACACAGAAAAAGTAAAAGCATTATATTTGAAAATTTTGTACTTTCGAAATAGAAAACAAAAACCCTATCAAGGACTTACCTATCCTTACGCCTCCAGGTGATATACAACCATTTTCACCAAAAACTGTAGTTTTATTCAGGGTGATGTGGCAAGCCTCACAGACCTTCTCAAAGTTTTTACCTGTTAAAAATGAAGATCACTGACATGCCTAAAAAAGAATTTTTAATAGTAACATCATGTACTTCAAAGATACTGCACATTAGATTTACATGGCTCCCATCTATAAAAGATCACAATAACAACGAGTCTTGACTAATGGGGAGTCGGATAATTATTTCTCCTGAAATGTGGCTTGAATGTGCAACTGTAAGAGACACGTCCAACTTTGTGTGTTTATAATTTCTTCTAATGCTCTTGTATTGTTTCTACTGCTATACATGTCTAGATTATCCCATCGCAGAATGAATGGAGGAATGACAAATAAAACACCCAACATAGGCATGATATATTACTTTTGATAGAGGTGCACAAACCATGCTTGGAGACATCACTTCCAGTTCAAAAACTCGCATTATATAATAAGGATTCATGATGCAGAATGAGACTCGAACCTGATCAGATTCACATATTCTTCCAAAGATAGGTTATTAAAACAGTTCATAGTCATGCTTGGAAAAAATTTGGTATTTGATGTTGGAATGAGTAGGGTATTTTTTTTAAGAAAAGCTAATATTTCTCGATTAGATACAAGTAAAAGGAAATAAGATGTACTAATTTTGGGGTCGCTTTATGATCAGCATTAGTCAGACTAATATTTTCCTCCACTTTCTAAACACCCAAAGATTCCAAACACAAACTCCAATAAGGTAATAAAACTCCGAGAGTACTCTTAGAAGAGTTGCTTGCAATGACTTACCGTGCTACTATTCAACTGCAAGCTATGCTAAGTAGACTAGCATCATGTTTGGCTACATACATGTACATTTGAAATGCTAATATGGAATGGAAACATGGGATTTCCTGAAAGAGAAGAATGGCCGGGTGTATTATGAATAAATAAAATGTACACTTTACTTTACACTACATCTTTCCATCTAGAACATTGAAACGAACATTGAATGGGTTTAACATATTAGGATACAAAGTACAAAAGTCTTGGTAGCAAATTTTTTTTTGAGGTCAACCATTCCAAATATCCAACTAACAGTCTCTTTCTTTTACTTCCTCTTTCCAGGCTCACAATGTTGTGACAAACACTGAACTATGTTGCACATGTCAAAAACATCTCAAACAACCTTCTGTCATCCATGATTTATGGTATGCCTCCCATGAAAAGAATTGAATTGCAAGAATATAACACGGTGAGACACGTTGGATGAGATCATAATGCCAAATTAAACATTAAACAGAAATAATTGGCAGTAATATGAAACCGATAGCGTACTACGTTCCATGGATATTGGTACGGATGTCAGACTTATTGAGTCCCACAAGAATAAGATTCTCCAACAATGTTATACACATTCCACTCTCTTCTCCATGCATATTCCAGTATCGTCCTTCTTCATCTATCTAGGTTTGTCCTGATTAAACAGTGCATTTTAGTTGATCATAGTATTAAGAAAGGAATTATTTGATGCTAATTTTCTTTATTAAAAAGGTGATACTGACTAATCCAGTCATCACATGTAATATATGCACTCGTATGGATTTTAATAACCCTTTATTTTACTGTGACTTTGGCATAATCATTGAAATGTACTACCATTAATTAACAATTAAAACCTTTTATTCTATTCTACCCTGATTTACTTCCTCATTAAGCATGTCTTTCAATAGTATGCTTTGACATATATTTCAATTCTGTACTAAAAATGAACACAAATACCAACTATCCATCTTTGTTTCATATATTCCTCAGTCTAGCCGAAGTGGTGAATTATCCCCAATTGAATGAGAGTAAGCAGCATAACCAATAAGAGAGATTTTTATTTTAACAACTATGTGGTATTTTACGTCTTTTATGACCAGAACCTCTCAACCCAGTAGCTTCCTTCCCCAATATTTTAGCAATGACATTCCTTGGCGCGCAAGATCTATGACAACCTGACAATAGTATAAGGAAAACAAACTATATGTCACAATACACACCCCACCACTCCCAACCAATGGTAACACGTGCCTAAATAGATAATCTTCAGAGCGCTAAATCTTCTGTTATTTAATCAAGAAAATCCTAAATACATTCACTTAACCATTTATATCTAAAGCTAAAAGAAAGAATATATAAACAAATACTCAACAATGACAATTTGAATAAGTACTAACGCGAAGTATTAGAACCAGTAAAAAAAAAAAAATTGTACCTGTTAATCCGAAAGTTCTTAGATCCCAAAGTACCAAGTGGTTATCAGTACCCCCAGTTAGTAATCTGCATTTTCTTCTCAATAAGGCAGACGCCAACGCCTGAGCATTTTTCTTGACCTGTTGGATATATGCCTTATATTCAACAGTAGCAACTTGTTTTAAAGCTATAGCCAGGGCAGCAATATGATTATTGTGAGGCCCCCCTTGCAACGACGGGAAAACAGCAAAATTTATCCGATCTTCAAAGTCATACTGATCACTTTCATCTGTTTGACATAAAGAAAACCCCCGCTTCTTTATCCTTCTTCCTTTCCTAAAGAATATTATACCACCCCTTGGACCCCGAAGACTTTTGTGTGTTGTTGACGTAACTATATCACAATAATCAAATGGGCTGAGGCACTCCTGAGAATTTAAAAAAAAAACATGGTTAGTACTAACAAACAATGATATCAAACTTTTCCAATTGATATACTGAAACAAGCTTATAAAGAAAGATTATAAATTTATCAGATTAACAAAACTATAAAGATTACAGGTTTAATGTTATGGCTAGCAAGGAAAGTAATTTTGCAACTTATTTAGACTTGTGGATTGTGACACTACTTCCAATTGCTCATCACCTTGGTAGACGGAATGAATATCATCCAAGTAATAATTTTATTTGCATTCAAGCTTCTTAAAGGCAGCCGCCCAGGAGTTCCAGATGACATCCAAGTAATCATTTTTAAGAAGACCAAGGGGAGCAGATTTAAAAGATATGTGTGTGTTTTCTAGATTTTGATGTCTTTTCTGCAATTTTGGGAAAGGTTTGACATGGCTCTTGAGATGACTTGGCTCCTCTTGCCTGTATATGATCCTTCCAGGACTCCCAAAGTCCATTGTTTTAAGATTTTGGTCAAGCACTAAAAAAGCAAAAAGCTGGATTACCAGCATTCAGTAACTTGAGCTCTTTGAACTGTAGGGTTAAAGAAGAATGAAGAAAGTCCAATATTTTACACTTTTGCATCATGCATCCATATTTGATTGGCTATGGATGTACAAACCCAGAGCAGAAAAAAAATATATATATAACAAGTTTGTTGAGAATATCTTTATGATATGGATGACTTCTACAAAAAAAAAAAAAAAAAAAAAAAAAACTAGACTTTCCTTATGCTAATTAATTAAAATATAAACAGGAATATGCCTGTTTGGCTGCGGGAAATTGGATTTCAAACACTCAATTCCAGCACTTTGCCTATATTCCATCGTCTGGTTATTAGGAATTCGAGAATTTACAATTATATGGGAATTACATTTAACCTCTCTCTATACAAGACTGAAGAACGGGAATCCTCTCAGGAAACATGTGAAAACAAAAAACTGGAATCTAATGGATATTATGTGCTAATCTTGTGGGGCCATGTGGTTGCTAACTTTCTGTAAGAGGAAACAAATCCATGTGCAACCCAACGGCAATAATTCAAATTCCATGCATCAAATTAGAATCTATGGGGGCTTCTTGAGGAATTACAAACCAAAATGGTATTTCAATTCCATGCAACAACCGAAGAGGCCCTTAGAAATGAAAGACATGCGAAGGTCATTTTCAATAGTATCAAAATTAGAATCTATGGGGCCTTCTTGAGAAAATTAGAAATAACTTTGGAGGTTATGGTAGTTCAGCCCTTATGTTCTCTCTTGTTCAGGAAATGTGGTTGTATCATTGACCCTATTTCCTATGCCCTGTTGAGTAGGGGTGAGCAAATACCGACCGAATACCGATTAAAAATATTCCGAAAAACCGAACCGAAATTATGTACCGATACCGAATTGCCGAACCGACTAAATTACTGTATAATTGTAATGGTAACGGTTTGAGTGTAATACCATACCGAAAATACCGAACCGAACCGATTCACACACACACACACACACACACACATACACATATACACACACACACACACACACACACATTTTTTTTAATGTTGTTCATGATTAATTTTACACTACTCACTTTCATTTTTATCTTTGTTTTAGTTGGTTTCCTAGAACTTGGAATGAATTTTAGTGGACTTGAATTTATGTTAAGAATGCTAAGAATTGAGTTTTTGATCTTTTGAGCTTATGTTTTTGTGTTCTTATAGAATTTTGAAGTGAATTTTGGTTACTTAAACTTATACTAAAGATTAAACTTAGTGACCGTGTTTGATATTTTAAGCTCATTTTTAGGTGTTTGCGACTTATTACATATTATTCTAATAATTTTCGTTAATTGTTTCGTTGGTAGAAGCTTGACTTTAAAATTAATGCTTCCAAAAAAGTAAAATATATATATTATAGGTTAAGAGGTTCTACAATATTAAGTGTGTTAATTGATCAAATATTAATTGGTAAAATACCGATACCGAACAAAAACCGACCGAATACCGATTTAACCGAAACCGAAAAAAACCGATTCTAAATGGTACGATATTGGTATTGATTTTTCAAATACCGATTCTAAAAAATACCGAAAAAATCGACCAAATACCGACCGATTATACCGACGCTCACCCCTACTGTTGAGGGTATGGCGGCTTTACTTGAAAAAAAGGAGACATTGGCAAAATCTAGATGTGACAGAATCAGGGCAAGAGCCGCAAGACCAAGCATGCATCACATGGATGCTAGTTGGTTGAACTAGGAAGCCTAGGCCCACAAAGAAAATTAGGCAAAATACCTAAGACATTTAAAATAGGTCCCACACACTAACTCAAAATAGCGAAATCAGGTATGGAACATAATCTCTTCAAAATGATGTATACCTTATTCACCTTCCTTTCTTTCTTTCCCCTTCTATGTTCCAAACCTAATCACCATTAGCAACAATAGTGGCAAACTGGCAAAAGTGGAAGCACTACAGCCTAGATAAATGGTATATTGTTTATTCTATTATTTTGACAACTAAGGTTTGAAGTTTCCATCTTTTTCTTGCTCCTACTTCATCTTTCCTCTTCTTCCTCCTTTCTTGTTTACTCATCTTCCTTTTCATCTTCTCTGTTGCAGATTTTATTCCACAATTATCCTTTCCTTCATTTTAATCTTGGCATCTATTAAAGTTTTAATTTGATGTAAAGAGATGTAGGCATTGATACACGGTTAATGCCAAATTCATTTACATGACAAAAATAAGAAGAAATATGAATGCACCTAGGCAAGGTCTAGCAACCTAACAGCAACCTAGAGACCTAACTCCCAATTCCATTTTGCGTGACTGACTTATTTCTAATAGGGAGCCACCTCACTTTCTAAGTTGAACGTCCCCTGATACTTATGTGAGACGGTTGTCTCTTAAAATCAAAGTGATTATACACCTCCCAACAATGAGATACATCTAATTGATCAACTATTTAAAGATATAAGCATCATATATGTATAACGACTAAACATAATAAGATTCATAACCAAGCATGGTGGTAACGAAGTGGAATCTAAACGTTTAGCTATTAAATAGTATGATCATAAAAAGATTGATAGGTTGTGTATGACAAACTCTGGTGCTCCAGAGGATATTTTCATCTCTCATGGCAGGGATTTGCCTCACGTGAGCTTCAAATCCACGCGAAGGCTTTTGAGCTTATATGACATACTAACCAACTCTTCTCTGTGTGAGAAAGACGAGCCTTTTGAATCTGTTGAGCCTCTTTCATGTACCCAATCAAACAGAAACACATAGATGACAATACTTATGGCTACCTAATAAGTTAAATGAAAAGGATATATAATTGAAAATGTAATAGGTTCTATGAGGAGTCTTAAATGTTAAAACTACGCATATTGGCTTGTACTATGCACTAAGAGATATATTACCGCTTATTACCAAGGTTCTAAACGGCGATAGACGGGTGCGCGGCGGAGAGAGTCCGCCTACCGCCTAGGCGGTTGATACATGGACATTTATTACCATTTTACCATTGTTTTTGCATAATATGCATTTTTAAGGGTATTCCATGCATAACTAAGTTGTAGAACGAAAATTATAAAGTTTTAGTTTTGTAAAAGTGAACCATAAGCCCATAATACTACCTTTTGGCTAAAAAAAGGTCTTGTTAGATATTGCTCTGCCTAGGCGTCCGTTTATGCCGCCTCACCTCCGCCCACCGCCAAACCTCCATTGACCGCCTACTCCACCGCCTACCACAAAGGCGGTGCGGACAGAGCCGCCTACCACCTAGGCGGCCACCTCGACCGCCATCTAGAACACTGCTTATTACAAATCTTTTCATCTTCTCTTTTTTGTTTTCAATAATATTATAGTCATCGGTGTTTACAAAGATTACCAATGTGCCATAGTAAGTTTAAAACTTTAAACTACATGACAAAGCAATAAGGTACTTCCTTGTCGAACTACTCTCATTGAATATATGCCAAGCACCATGCTTGTTCATATATTCATGGGAAGGATATCAGAACCATCTCCTTTCTTGTTCTTGCATAGTCAACAACTACTTATAAGATATGGTTAATCCATTCTACAAGCCTTCTCAAGTTTAAAGTTCTAACTTGTAAGATGTAAAAGACTAGAGAATTGATGCAAATATGTGATAAGTTAGCAACAAGTAGGTCGATCTATACTAACTCAAATAAGTCTAATAAAAATGTGAATCTTTCCCTCATGAAACCAAGTTCTATGCAACTGCAATAAAAGTAATGCTACTTCTACAGAACAAGCTTTCCGACGAAAGAAAAAGCACAAACCTTCGCAGCAACAAGGCCGCTAATGTGAGCCATGTCACACATCAACACCGCCCCACACTTATCTGCAATCTGCCTAAGCCTCGCATAGTCCCACTCCCTTGGGTACGAGCTGCCACCGCAGATCAATATCTTTGGGTGGAAGTCCATTGCCCTCTCCTCGAGCTTATCATAATCAATGTAACCAGTATGCGGATTAACTTTATACGAAAGAGTATCAAAGAAAATCGAAGCCCCCGAAATCTTCTTCCCGCCTGGCGTATAATACCCGTGGCTGACATGCCCGCCCGACAGCGAATCCAGCCCCATTATCCGGTCGTTCGGCAGCAAGAGCCCTGTGTAGACCGCAAAGTTCGCGGAGGTGCACGAGTACGCCTGCACGTTCACCCCCCATCCCTCCGGATCGAGATCAAACGCTGCCAGCGCCCGTACGTGGCACAGCCTCTCGATCTGGTCGATGTACTGGTTCCCACCGTAATACCTCGCGCCCGGCATCCCTTCTGAATATTTATTGGTCAGGTGGCTACCCAGCGCCTCCAGCACGGCTCGGCAGACGAAGTTCTCCGATGCAATCAGCTCGATCCCAGACGTCTGCCGCCGCCTCTCGTTCTCCATGATGTCGAACAGATCGGGGTCGGCGGCGGAGAGGGGCTGGTTGCCCCAGGAGCGGACGGCGGACCGTCGGGTCTCGAGGTCGGGGTCGGGGGTGGGCTTCTTGGCGGAGGAGGAGCAGGAGGAGGAGGACTCGCAGCGGCGCTGCCGCTTCTTGGGGCAGATCGGGTGGCCGAGCATGCTGAATTCCTCCTCCCGCTGCTCCTCGTCTCCGGATTGTTGCTCGTCGTCGTCGCTGCGGTTGTCCGGCTGCTCGTTGAGGGACTGGAAGGGGAGGGACTGGGACCTGGAGCGGGGGACGGAGTCGCCACCGGCGCCGCCACCGGTTGCGTGGGAGTGGAACCCCAAGGAAAGTTTCGATTGGGGATGGGAGAGATCCATCGCTTCGAGAAACCCTAACCCTAATTTCAGGAGCAACAATAACGACTACAACAGCAGAGGAAGTGAGAGTAATTGAAGGAGGAGAAAGAGGAATCGGGAGCAGCTTCCATGAACAATATAGAGAGAGAGATTGGGAGAAGCAAATCGCAACCCTAACCCTAGAAACTCGATGGGGAGAGGAGGAATGGGGACATGGGGAATGTATGTGGATGGATTGCTCGGCTAGGGGGGAGAAGAACCTGGGTCACCGGAAGTAGCCGGTTTGTCCCGGTGAGAAAGTGGGCCCGGGTTTATAGCGATATGTACAAGGTGGCATGGAATACGTCAGCGGACCGGACCGGACCAGTGCGCAGCATCATCGGAATATTAATTAGATATTTGGTTATATGCATTTGGATGATGGGCTACTATATAATAAGAAAATTTTAGCTTTACGGTAGCTAATTTTACTAACTAAATTTGCTTATTAAATTTACAAAAAAAAAATTCAGTTAGAACATAAAAAATATACAAAATTATAGCTAATGCACAAATTTTATCAAAATTATGACTTAAAGTACAAGAACGCCCTTTCGAATGGCGTTCTACCGGTAAAATAAGTAAAAAAATAATCTAAAAATTGTTGAAATACCCACTTTCGGGGTGGGTATTTATGAAAAACCCACCTGCATGTGGGTTTTATGAAATACCCAAAATTATGTATTTTTACGTTAAATATTTCAAGGTTCTCTTTAGATTTTCTGTATTTACAAAATTGTCATTTTGATAATACCATAACTACCCATTCGCACAAATTTGGTTATATATATGTATTTGAATTCACAAACTCGTATTTGGATTGCGATGTTCGTCTTCTTCTTCTTCTTTACGAGAGATCTGAATTCCATTGCTCTCATCTTTAACAGAGATCACAAAGATCGTTCGTAGTTCAACAGTTTTACTCGTAGTTCTCTTGATGCTCTCCATGACATACGCCAAGATTAATCTTGGCCAGCAGATACTGTTGGTAACTTCTATACTGTCTACCAAGGCCAATAAGCTATACGGTAAATTTGAACCGCGAGACTGTGAAAAATGATGTTTGGCACAAGTGAAAGATTATTAACTTGGCCAAATCATCTGGATTAACATCTTCATCTCCGTTATGAAACTGTTGTAACAATTAAAAGAACTTCTCACTTTTGTATTCGTGACTTCTGAGTGTTTGCCGTTGGAATTAGTCAGCAATTTTGTGAAGTAATCTATACACAATCTCAACGATGTCGGTGGTGTAGTCTGCTATTATTTTTCTATGATCAATCTTCTGTAATAAGCATCATCCTCACTTTCATCCTTCAGCGGTAGACCAAAAATGGCTGCCATATCGCCCACACTTGGCGCTATTTTAACAGTAGTGCTCAATTCAAAGTATCCGATGTCATCTTTGTCTTCCAAATAAGTTCCTATCAAATTTTAAAGACCTTCTGAAACCTTAGCCAATTCTTATTTGCCAACTTTGTTTTTTTAGAATACCTCGACGAAATTATAGAAACCGGTATTCTTTAAAGACTCAATAACTGGCTCGGGCAAACGGCCGCCACCTTCTTTAACATCCTCCATAAGAGTTAGCATCATTTTGAAAAAAGAACGGAAAACTCTTGAATCTTTATTCCTAACAAAAAAATTTCTACAAAAAAATAGGTTTTTGTCAACTGTTCTCCGTCATTTTAACACGAAGAATGGCCATTCCCCGTAATTTTAACACGGAGAGTGACCGTTCTCCTGCATTTTAACACAGGGAATGGGTCATTCTCCGTGATTTTAACAACGGAGAATGGACATTCTTCGTGATTTTAACACGGAGAATGACTATTCTCCTACATTTTAACACGGAAAAAGATCATTCTCCGTCATTTTAACACAGAGAATGGCAATTCTTCATGATTTTAACACGAAAATGACCATTCTCATGCATTTTAACACGGGAAATGGTCATTCTCCGTAATTTTAACACGGAGAATGACCATTCTCCTGCATTTTAACACGAAAAATGACCATTCTCCGAGAATGACGATTCTCCGTGATTTTAACAACGGAGTGTAACTCCCTAAACCAAATTTGGAGTTTTTTTTTTTTTTAGATTTTCTAAAAAAAAATTATTTGATTGTGTACTATTTGTTTTCATATACAAGATAATAAAACTTTAAAAAAAAAACTTATTTTCTTCCTTCAAAAGAGATAAAGTCATGTATTGTAATTCTATTAATATTTCTTAGTCGATAATGATTTAAATTTTTATGATGTTATTATACTGATTTTGCTTAGGGATACCTTGTAGTTGTTAAGTAGAACTTGGGAGCAATGTAGACTAGTTTTATTTATTGTTAATTGGTCATTAGTTGATTGGTTAAATTAGTTTTTAAATTAATTGCTAATCAATTAGGTCAGCTGTCTATATAGGATTGTAAACCACAAAGTGCTGCTCAAACTAACTTTTAAAGAGTAATTTTCAAATAATTAATTCTGATTTCTCAATTAACTGTTTATAGTGATTAACTAAAAATAGTAGTGATTAATTATGTAGTTACCAACTAATCTTGAAAGTAGTTGGAATAACTCATTTCAGTTACAGCTTCTGTTGCAAGTTTACTCTAAATGCCGCCAGATCTACACCAATTTACCATATTGCCACAGTCCTATCTTAGGGAACACCCCCAGATCTGTTACTAGTTACCATTGTGCCACCCAGATCTGATTTGGAGAGTACACATATTATTTTATTATAAATAGTACACTGACACAACACAGTTTACCAAAAAATTCTGACACTACATTTTCTCTCTCCATTGTACACACTCTCTCTACACATTTTTCTCTCTCCTCTCTGTCACTATTTTTCGGCCATCCCCGGTCGAGCATCGTCGTCAACCACCAAGACCTCGTCGAGAGTTCTCCAGTGCTTCCCGGCCGAGCTCCGCCGCTCGCCACCACCATCGTCACCGAAAACCCCTCCTCACCACCGTGTTCAAAGCCGCTGATCCCGCCAAGCTCAGATCTGAGCTTCTGCCGCCATCTCGAAGCTTGTGCACTCCTCGAAGACCGAACGTGCCTCGATTCGAACGTTGCCCCTTCGAAGAACGTGCTGCCTCCTCGAGTGTGGAGCTGCCTCTTCGAACCTCGTGAAGCCACCTCGAGCCGAGCCATCATCTTCCTCAGAGCCGCCTTGGAGACCACGCTGTCGATGACCGTCGTGTAACGACCCGCTCCACCCTAGCGGAACGCCGATTCAAATGGCAAGTGCAACGACTCAAATGAGTCATCGACTCGAAGAGTTGCGTCGACAGGATAAAAGTGTCGATGTGAATCGATGCAAGACCTATATTGGCCCATCAAGATGAATCCAGACTTAGACTTTCAAAGGCGCACTCGGAGTATCGCTCGGCCGATGCGAACATCGCTAAGGTGGGTGGCTCCGATGAACCTGTCTTTGCTTAGCCTAGACACTTAATAATACGTACACTATCACTAGAATCGCTAGGCGATAACACCGTACATGCTAATAAATGACTCAACGCACCTAGCTAAGGGAATAATCCCATCTTGTATGCTTGTTTAGAACATGGAAAAGAACTCGAGAAATATAAGTACTCTCGTACCGCACTCCACGCTCGTGTCAAGGCACAGCTTACATTTCAAGTTCATTATGCGTTCAACAATGAAGCAATAAATGGTTTACAACAATAAAACGGAAAGACTATCGACATAGTAGTTCAGTATAGCAACATTGGAAGGCTTCGGGACCGATGGGTCGCCAAGGCGACTCCCGCACAGGGAGTTGCATAATGTACGAATGAACGAATAAGTGAATGAATGAATCAACGAATGAATGAATGAATACGTGAATAAATCAATGAATGAACGAACAAGTGAAAGAAAGAAAGAAAAGAATGAATAAATGAAAGATAAGAAAGAAAGGAATGGTTAGCGACAGGTATACGGGGACGTACAACGGGACTCGCTACCTGCGCTGCATGAACGCCGCCGCCAACCTGGTCGATAACACATTATGGCTCACAGACAGCCTATGGCTCAAAGACAGCCGTTAAGTTAAAATGATAAGACAATACGAAATGGTCGCGGACAACCCACTCATATACGGGGGGAAGAATCAAAAAGGGATTCCAAGACAACGATCAACGAGACATCGTGGCCGGCCTAGGCGGAATCATGGCTTACGGGTGGCCTGTGTGTGGGCTCGGACACACAGAAGGCGTAAGGCCGGGTATTTCAAAAGACTATCAAGGTGTACCAGCCATCACGCTATAATAGGTGAGACCAAGGGGGACATGTCCAAAATGGCTTGTGATGCCAGCGACCGGTGCATATAGATTAAATGGGCTTGCTGGTGGCAATCCATGTGCAAGTCCTTGCATTGAAACAAAGTAGTCTAATTAGTAAACTAAACAATTGAATAGTTGAGTGAACATGGACGTTAGAACAAAACCCTTCGAGCATAACACAACTGACTAGTTGAGTAGATAGGATATCCAAGTGAGAATGATCATCGGAACGAGGCGTGGTCATAACGTATCTTCACAAGCGGGAACACGTCGTAGAATCCGAGGCATGGACACGCCATTGACACTGAATGTTTACGTGAATTACGTTAAGTTTATATATATGAATTGTTGACTAACTTAGTTTACTTTGGACAGAGAAGACCGGACGGTAAGTATGGGTAAGTCGTGCATGTATTTCCATGCAAATACTTAAAATCGGTAACACGAGATAGGTTATGATATATGCCATGAAACTGATCCTAAGGCAATATTAGAAAGATAATAAATGATAGATGGTGCACAAAAGTAAATAGAACGTATTTGGTAATGATAGCATTGTGGGCGAGCTAGCCTCCCCATCAGTGCATAACAATATACTGATAACCCCACAGTTTGCTTGCAGGGTACAAGAGACGTCATCGGGTGCGGAGCTTCCCTCGAACGTGTTAAGGCGCGGAGCTAACTCTGGAGCCTTGGAGCGTTGCAAAGGAGCTGGAGCACCCTATACATGACATAATATATCGAAACATCGCCATGAATCATTCTATATTGTAAATCACTTGGCACGCCTTTTATGTTTCAGAGAGAGAGAGCTTGAAAGACTTGTAAACTCGGCCTAGTGCCACTTGTAAACTTTTTGAAAATCAATAAAGAGTTTGAATTCGCTTCAATTTTTGTTTAATTACTTTCTGCTGCAATGGAGACACTCTGTGCGACTCTTTGGCCTAGCTCAATGGCCGTTTCTGGACTTGGCCTTGCACGAGAGCAACTTAGTCTCGTGCGACATCACGCCTTAGCGAAGACGATCGCTCCTACGGGAGCAGGACGTGACAGATTGGTATCAGAGCACGGTTTTACATCCTTGGACTTTATTTCGATTCTCTCAGTTTTGAAAGCTCTTTTGGAAACAAAGAAGTATACGCTCTCTCTCGTTGTGTCTTGAGATGTTCCATACAATAAGTCAAATATTTTCAAAAGCTCGTACAAGTACCCGGTTGAACGGGATCGATAGGCGAAGGCCTTGTGCCAAACCTTGACGGACTTGAGTTGAAAGAAAGCCAATACTAAAAAGTTAGCAAACGCAGTGCGTGCTTGAATAACCTAACGCTGACAATAGCGAACGAGTACACGAGACCGAAGTATAGTTCGAACGGGATGGTTATGCACACAGCTTTTTTGCTAAGTTGTGCCGAGTATCGTGCACCTAGAACTTCTGGTGCAAACGAGTTTGCGAGCGAGATTGACTATCACTCGGACGAGAATAAGTGAGACTTAGAACGTATGTGGATAGAGACGCTACTTGACCAACGCTAAAGCAAATACGGGAAATGGTTCTTAGACTCTGAGGAACGGGCGAACGCACAATTGAACATGTCAATTGTGAATCGAATTACCTTTTTGAGGATTTGTAGAATGACTTGACCCCGAGTGGTGTATGTGATAGCTTTGAAGAAGAATAAGAGTGAGTTCCGATAACTAGTCGAGTGGCTCGAACCCTGAGTGGTGTATGGACGTCATAGAAATTATTCGAGCGAGACTAAAGGATTTACGGATAGAAGAGTATATTGGCAAGCGATGATATCGCGCAAAGCCTTAGAACGAGTAACGCTTAGTTGGTTGTGACTTCGAGAGTCTCAAACGAGATATTGTTCGGACGAATTAAGAATGCGTAGTGCAAATTACAAAACGGATGAATGAAGATTCAAAACAATAAAATAAATAGATGTTTTGGTCGAGAAAATGTAGTGGATCGTACATACGGTTTCGAATTTAGTCGAATGTATTGAAACTTGAATTGAGACGAAATACTCAGATGAAATCGAAGTTAGCACGATTGAAAGATAGCGTGCATGGAAAACGTTGATTTGGAGATACGAGAATGACTAAGAATTTGGAATAGATGTTGCTCAATGACGAGTTAGCATGAGACAATACGAATTGAGAAATTAAGTTGCACGACTCGGAATTCGTTGCAAAAGGAAGATCGTCAGGTTATGTACATCATCGATGGTATTGAGGCGTATCAAATATCGATGTATGATAACTCGGGGGTACTCTGATTCGATAAATGATGATCATGTTAGAAGTTATTGTTTCGAAGGATACTATGTTGGAGATTTTGATAGAAATGAATGTTTGGATAAAAAAGGGGAGCGACTTGATTGTTCGGTGATAACCATAATGACAATGATCTTGTCTTGCGCGAGCACAACTCCAGTCTCGTACATGCGTCACGTCGGATTTAGGGACGATCATTCCGCGTGAGCGTTGGCATGGTAATTCATGTCCAGGGGGAACGATCGAACTTGAAATATCATGACATGGCAATTTTGATCGCTTCGACTTGTGGTTTGAAGCGAAGGTGAATTCGAGGATTGATCGGACTTATGATTGATGACTAAGTAAAGTTGAGGATTGAGTAGACCCAATCTGCGTATCGAAAATGAGTAAGTCTAGACGCAACGCAAGAGTTACGTCCCGATGAGGATGATTATTCCGCGGGAATATTGACATGGTAATTTATGTCTGCCGTGGATAATCAGACTTACGTGAGATCGGGTGCGACATATTGCAGGGCTAGACGACCTTGTGATCGACTACGTGGATTGGATTGGATGGATAGGTGAATTGTATCAAACATACTTGAAGAGATAGACTACGAAAATTGCTAGTGTAGATGTATGATATTAACATGTCGAGGATTTGGTTGAGGACAACCTATCGTAGGATGACTTCCCTAAACAAGCTCGGACTTGGAGCGGAGAATGTGTTGATGCGAATAGGACGAATACTGCTTGATGTTTAGAAATTTGAGTGAAACGAACTTGGGTAGAAACTCCAGTACGAACGAATAGATGGTTTGACCATAGGATTTGGGATGAGCATCGTACAATGACCTTGCACGATGAACCATGGACTTGACTTGTAACTATAACCTTGTGAGATGACCTAGCGGATAGGCGGACGACCCTATGCCGAGTGATTGAACCTGTGTGACTGACATTACAGTATCGTCTGGACGGACGATAGACTTGCGGCAACAAGACTTAGAGTAGGACGGGAAACTGGGAGTGTGCGTGAACGACAACGAGATTAGCCTCAAACGAAGTGAATGACAGATAATCGGTGATGCACAAGTAAAGTTGGGATAACGAATTGAATCATTGATAGGAAGACGTACTCGATGATAGTGCAGTACTTGGTCTTAAATCGGACGAGAATTACTTAGACTTGGTTGACTCCGCTAAGAGGAAATCGTATTGATTTCGTAGACAAGATGGAAAACGAATCGAATCATAAAGAGGACCGAGATAAACGATAATGAGATGCACATGAGTTCGATTTTAATCGAAGTTAGTAAAATGATCGACAAATCGAAACTATCACGAGTATCTTTTTCGACTTTGCTAATCGCTAAGCTTGGTTGAAATATACGTATTCGGGGGACACCTTGAATACGTGCATGATCCAAACTCAGCGATATGATGAACTCGAATGCAGCTGTAAGTGGGTGTTGAGATGCACATGAATGAATGAGTGAGTTAGTCTCAGCCTATGACCCTCGCGTTTGATGAATTACAACGTGTCTCGTGTGACCATTACAGCCCCGCCACAGGGCACAATAGTGACCAAGTCATAGAAATATGACGACTGGGTGAGTACCGTTAACTCATGAATAAGTAGTAAACTCATTCGATAAAATTTACCAAATGCATGCAACACAAAACTTGGAAGGATAACCGAGTATAATTCGATGCCAACGAGCGATAAAGCCATTCGATAGAAATTGTCTAAAGATACGCACACGACAGGAATTAAGGAACGATAGGATAACTTGCACTCAGGAAGTCTCGAGGACGAGACTTATTTTAAGTGGTGTATTATGTAACAATCCGCTCCGCCCTAGCGGAACGCCGATTCAAATGGCAAGTGCAACGACTCAAATGAGCCGTCGACTCGAAGAGTTGTGTCGACAGGATAAAAGTGTCGATATGAATCGATGCAAGACCTATATTGGCCCGTCAAGATGAATCCGGACTTAGACTTTCAAAGACGCACTCGGAGTATCGCTTGGCCGATGCAAACATCGCTAAGGTGGGTAGCTCCGATGAACCTGTCTTTGTTTAGCCTAGACACTTAATAATACGGACACTATCACTAGAATCGCTAGGCGATAACACCGTACATGCTAATAAATGACTCAACGCACCTAGCTAAGGGAATAATCATATCTTGTATGCTTGTTTAGAACATGAAAAAGAACTCGAAAAATATAAGTACTCTCGTACCGCACTCCACGCTCGTGCCAAGGCACAGCTTACATTTCAAGTTCCTTATACGTTCAACAATGAAGCAATGAATAATTTACAACAATGAAACGGGAAGACTATCGACATAGTAGTTCCGAGTAGAGTATAGCAACATTGGAAGGCTTCGGGACCGATGGGTCGCCAAGGCGACTCTCGCACAGGGAGTTGCATAATGTACGAATGAACGAATAAGTGAATGAATGAATCAATGAATGAATAAATGAATACGTTAATAAATCAATGAACGAACGAACAAGTGAAAGAAAGAAAAGAATGAATGAATGGAAGATAAGAAAGAAAGAAATGGTTAGCGACATGTATGACGGGGACGTGCAACGGGGCTCCCTACCCGTGCTGCACGGATGCCACCGCCAACCTGGCCGATAACGCATTATGGCTCACAAACAGCCTATGGCTCAAAGACAGCCGTTAAGTTAAAATGACAAGACAATACGAAATGGTCGCGGACAACCCACGCGTATACGGAGGAAAGAATCAAAAAGGGATTCCAAGGAAACGATCAACGAGACATCATGGCCGGCCTAGGCGGAATCATGGCTTACGGGCAGCCTGTGTGTGGGCTCGGACACACAGAAGACGTAAGGGCAGGTATTTCAAAAGACTATCAAGGTGTACCAGCCATCACGCTATGATAGGTGAGAATACCAAGGAAAACATATCCAAAATGGCTTGTGATGCCAGCGACCGATTTATATAGATTAAGTAGGCTTGCTGGTGGCAATCCACGTGCAAGTCCTTGCATTGAAATAAAGTAGTCTAAGTAAACTAAACAATTGAATAGTTGAGTGAACATGGACGTTAGAACAAAATCTTTCGAGCATAACACAACTGACTGGTTGAGTAGATGGGATATCCAAGTAAGAATGATCATCGAAACGAGGTATGGTCATAACGTATCTTCACAAGCGGGAACACGTCGTAGAATCTGAGGCAGGGACACGCCCTTGACACTGAATGTTTACGTGAATTACGTTAAGTTGATATATATATGACTTGTTGACTAACTTAGTTTACTTTGGACAGGAAAGACCGGACGGTAAGTATGGGTAAGTCGTGCATGTATTTCCATGCAAATATTTGAAATCGGTAACACGAGATAGGTTATGATATATGTCATGAAACTGATCCTAAGGCAAGATTGGAAAGACAATGAATGATAGACGATGCACAAAAGTAAATAGAACTTGTTTGGTAATGATATTATTGTGGGCGAGCTAGCCTCCCCACCAGTGCATAACAATGTACTGATAACCCCACAGTTTGCTTGCAGGGTACATGAGACGTCGTCGGGTGCGGAGCTTCCCTCGAACGTGCTAAGGCACGGAGCTAACTCTGGAGCCTTGGAGCGTTGCAAAGGAGCTGGAGCACCCTTACAGGACATAATGTATCGGAACATCGTCATGAATTATTCCATATTGTAAACCACTTGGCACGCCTTTTATGTTTCAGAGAGAAAGAGAGCGCTTTAAAGACTTGTAAACTTGGCCTAGCGCTGCTTGTAAACTTCTTGAAAATTAATAAAGAGTTTGAATTCGCTTCAATTTGTGTTCAATTACTTTCCGCTATAATGGAGACACTCTGTGCGACTCTGTGGCCTAGCTCAAATCGGCCATTTTTTGACTTGGCCTTGCACGAGAGCAACTTAGTCTCATGCCGCATCACGCCTTAGCGAGGTCGATCGCTCCTGCGGGAGCGGGGCGTGACACGCCGTGCCCTCCGTCTCCTTCGACCGGATCTGACGAAGGCCGGTCAGATCGTGCTGGATCGGGACTTCCTCCGAGTCATCGTCATGTTGCCGAGGACCGCCACCACGAGACGTCCGCCGCCGTTGACATCAGATCCACGTCGAAGGTGAGCATCCCTCCTCGATCTGCTCGATCCCTCAATTCTTCTTGTTTATGCTAGAATTTAGCGTTTCGAGTTTGGGATTAGGGATCAATTTGGGTTTTAAGTGAGTATTTATAGATCTAGGGTTTTGGAGTACTTAGTGTGAAGGTAAAGGAAAGGACAGTAGAGATGGGGTTTGTGCTTTAGAAGAAGATGGAGAAGAAACCTAGGAGCTAGGGTTCGGTTGTGAAGACATTGGAGTGAAGGAGAGGGAGGACTCATGAAGATCTCGGGTTCTAGTATGGTAAATCGACGAGTAAGAGAGAAGGAGTAGAGGAGATGTGTGAGACTCGTCTCACTGTATCGGTATTTATATACGGATACGTATTTTTGTACTGTGTTTTGTATTTTCTTGGTTTTCAGAATATTTTAAAAAATTTCCAATTTATAGATTTTCTCCTTGACTGGCATACCGCCAGTATACCAGTGTATACCGACGACGTACCTGTCACTCCTATTTTTCGTTATACGTATTTTCAGTGTACGTATACAAATTTCTGACATTTGACAGGAGACCCGTGTTTTGATTTGTCTTTCTTAGCCTTGACTTGGTTTAATCTTGTACTTTGTTTATTTTGGTTTGGTTCAACTTAGCATGAGTTGGTTTGGGTTGGGTTGGGTTGAGATGAGAAGGATTTTGTATAAAAAACCAACTTCTCTCTCTCTCCTCCATTCATTTTATTTACTCCTTCTCTAATTGCTCCTCCTCCAAAACCTAGGCAAGTACATCTTGCCAAATTTTGAACAATATTATTTTTGTTGGTTCTATTCTCTTCCTTTCATGATTCTAAGCCTCTTTAGAACTTGGAGTTTTTGGTTTTGATGGTTATATTTTTGTATATCTAAGTTTTAAGATTTTTTTATTTTTCTTGGTTTTGATCTCTTAAAGTTTGATATTTTTGAAATCTAATGGTTCCATATTGTAGGAAATTTTATTCTACCCAATTTTGGCTTTTGAACCGCTTGATTTCGACTTCGTATGAGAAAGTTATGACATTTTCGTGTTCATGGGTTCTCCACACCTTTTGGTGCTGTCGGGGCGATGAACAGTGCCAAGCGCAGTGTTTTCGCTGCCGCGCACCCGCGCGACGTGCTTGCGCGCAACATGCATCGTGGGCAATTTTGCCCGCGCGTAATGCGCAACTTGCGCCGCCGCGCGCCCGCCCGATTTTCTGCCGCGAGGCCGCGCGGCCGCGCGCCGTGCTTGCGCGCAACGTGCACTTTGGGCGATTTAGCCCGCGCACAATGGGCAACTTGTGCGGCCGTGCGCCCACGCGATTTTCTGCCGCACGTCGTGCTTGTGCGCAACGTGCACCGTGGGCGATTTTGCCCGCACGCAATGTGCAACTTGCGCGCCCGTGCACCCGCACAATTTTCTGTCGCGCGCCGTGCTTGAGCACAACGTGCGCCGTAGGCGTTTTTGCCCGGGCGCAATGCGCAACTTGCGCAGCCGCGCCCCCGCACGATTTTCTGCCGCGCAACGTGCGCCGTGAGCAGTTTTGCTCGCGCAAGTTGCGCACAGGTCACTCCAAATGACTGTTTTTACCTCTTTGAGCTGTTTTGTAGCTAAAATCTTGAAAAACTCAAAACAAGAAAGTTGTAGATCTTTGTATTGCCTTCAAGAACATTCTTGTTTCACTTTAATCAGAGTTTTTATGCTATAATTTCAATCATAGTTTTGATCTTTTTGACATATTTTCTGTACTGGACGTTTTTGAGGTTTCCTTCGACTGTAATAAATTCTTATCATGATTAGATGACTTTGTACAGTTAGAAAATGATTGTACACCCTTTGTACACCTAACACTAGCACAGATTCAATTATTATTATTTTACCAATTAGTTACTTTTACTGTTGGCCCATTGGTCATATGGTCAAACTGATTTTAATAATTGATCAAACTCTGTCTCGATAGATGGAGCTAGTCAGGATATCTCGAACTCTTGGACATACTCAAGAATGGCTATCTACTCAGTTCAAGACCGAAGCGTTGTTTGCCTGTTCGAGTCTGTATTTCTTTGAGCAATGTATTTTTTATTTTATTTGAGTCTAGGAATACTGTGTACACCGAGTCGTACTGGCAAATAGGCTATTCCAAAATGATTTCAAAATGTTTTTAAAATATCCTTAGTTTTGAAAAACATTCGTATTTACAAAAGCTCCAAAAAGGTTTTCAAAATTCTCCAAAAATCTATTTTGAAAAACCCTAACCTAACCCTGACAGAACTCGGCCAGAGTTCGGCCAGAGTTCCGTTAGTGGCCGTTTTGTTTTTGAATTCCTTGGAACTTGGTCCTCCTGCAAGTTACGGATTTGACCGAGATTTTTTTATCGAGTTCTGCCCGAATTCTGCCAGAATTCTGTCTTTGGAACTCCTATAAATAGAGAAGAATTTCGATCATTTTAACTCACTCATTCACTTTCAATCTTCTCTCTACTTAAAGCTTTCATTCTTCCAAAGAGTTTTTTTCGAGCTTTAATTTTCAGATCCCAAGCCAGTTACAATCCTCTAGTCGATTTGCCAGTGCGGTGCGGTCTAGAAGTTTCAGAGTGATTGTAATCAGAAGGCTTGATAGAAGAATACATCTTCACAATTGAAGTTGGATGAGATCTTCGTATCAAAGCTCGCATTGTAGAAGTTGCAAGGACTTCGTAAGAAAACTTGCGGTTTTGCCAATAGTGGATTCAACTGGTAGCAAGAGTTCTACCGACTGGACTAGTCCTCAACAGAGGGAAACCAGTATACATCGCTGTCTTTGCGTTTGCTTTCTTATCTCTGCCTTTACATTATTTAGTTGTGATTATTATTCTGTGATCTTGCTACTAACAATTTTTAATTAGCATTATTCCGCTGTCAACTCTATTCACCCCCCTCTAGAGTATTCTGTTTTATGATTTCGTTCCTACAATTGGTATCAAAGCGGGTGTTACAGGTAAAGCAAAGTAACATTGCAATTATTTATTCATTTAACTAATTGTTATATAGATCACAGCACAACACATGACAACTGTAAAATTCACAAGTGAAGGCCAGGCCACAAACAGACCTCCACTGTTTGATGGTACGAATTATACCTATTGGAAAACATGGATGAATTTAACATGGTGTCTATCTGCACAACTGCTAATGAAGTGTGGAAGCTTCTTGAAGTCACACATGAAGGCACGACTCAAGTCAAAGAATCAAAGGTCAGCAGACTTACTCAAGAGTATGAGGTGTTCAAGATGAAGCCCAACGAAACAGTTACTCAGATGTTCGAAAGATTCTTGGATATTGTAAATCCTTTGTCCTCCCTAGGCAAAGATTACAGTAACCATGAAAAGATTCGCAAACTCCTGCGAGCACTTACCAAGAACTGGATTCCAAAGACTACTGCAATCATTGAAGGGAACGACCTCACAACTATGTCCCTCGAAGTACTCATGGGTAAGCTACTCACTCATGAACTGGAGCTACAAGATTTTGAAGAGCCTGCACCAAAGGAGAAGACGATCGCTTTCAAGGCTCAGCACAGAAAAGCTGCTGAAGGTGATTCAGACAGCAGTGAATCTGATGCTGAAGATCAAGCACTCCTAGCAAGAAAGTTTAAAAGATTCATAAGATATGAGAAGAAAGCCAAAGAAAATAATAGCAGCAACAACTGGTATCAAGATGATGCTGTCTGCTATGGCTGCAAGAAGAAGGGACACATAAAGAAGGATTGTCCTACAAACTCATCATCAAGCAAGAAGAGCAACATGTATGAAAAAGGGAACCTGAAGAGATCAACATCACGAAAATATGCCAACACCAGCATATGGCATAAAAGTGAAGCCAACGACTCAGAAGATGAACAATCAGAAGATGCTGCAAATATATGCTTTATGGCATCCGATCTGGTACTCTCTGAACCTGTAGTTGATACATATGATGACTTCACCTTTGAGCAATTAGAAGATGCCTTCAGTGAACTGATAAGTGATTACAGAAAACTGCGTAGCAAATATCAGACCTCTAAGAAGGTACTCAAAGAGTACAAAGGTGAAATAGGAAGACTTACCGACCTACTAGCTGAGGTTAGAAATAATGTTAGTGAGTCTGGTGAGCTTTCATCTGTCAAGCTCTTATTACACGAGACTACCAAGTCATCTGAAGAAAAAGACAAGGTTATTGACTAACTGAAAGAAGAACTTTCTAAAGAGAAGAAAAGTCTTCAAAGTGCACAAGTCAGAATGGAAGCACTCACTTCTGACTATACTAAGTTGTATGACACTTCCAAAAGATTGGAAATTAGGTTAGGAAAACAGCCTGAGACTGCTGCTTCCTACCCTAACACGTGTCACTTACCGAATAATCGGAACATTCCCAAACCAAACACTGTCAAACCTAACCATATCAAACCTTTACCCCAAAAGGTTAAGCCCAAACAGGATTATAGGTATGCTTTCTTCTACACTAGAAAACCTAAACCTACCAACCATGCACATCACTCGGCTTTCAACACTCAACATGCACAATGTCATTATTGTGGCCACACTTGTCATATTTCTCCTGCATGTAGGATCAGAAAGCTTGTTGATTTAAATATTTATGCATGGATACCAAAAGCTAATATTTCAGGACCCTACAAGAAATGGGTACCAAAAGTTTCATCTGCAAACTGTTTTGTAGGTGGAACACCTTTCACATGCTAAAAGCAAATGGATCCTCGACAGCGGTTGTTCACGGCATATGACCGGTGACGCTACATTATTTGCAACACTGTCGAAGAAGAAGAATAAAGGTTATGTCTCCTTCGGTAACAACTTGAAAGGGTATATCATTGGTATCGGTGATGTTGGTAAATCTCCCTATCCTGTGATTAAGGATGTCTGTCTGGTTACTGAGTTGAAACATAATCTACTCAGCATAAGTCATTTAGCTGATCATGGTTATGGTATCAACTTTGGCAAAGATAAATGTACTATAGTTGATAGCTCAACTGGTAGTACTATCTTTGAAGGTATCAGGGAAGACAACATATATGTTTTCTATTTGTTGGAAGAAACTAACATTTCAGGTAGATGCTTAATGGCTAAAAGTGATGAGAGTCATCTGTGGCATATGAGACTCGGTCACGCAAAAATGGACACAATCTCAAGATTATCCACGAAGAAGCTAGTACGCGGTTTACCGGACATAATATTCAAGAAGGATTCGGTATGCAGCCAATGTGAAAAGAACAAAGCTACCAGATCCATATTCAAGTCAGTAAACGCAGTATGTACTACTAGACCTCTACAATTGCTACATATGGACTTATTTGGTCCTAGCAGAGTTGCTAGCCTCGGAGGTAAGTTATATGCTTTTGTAATTGTAGATGATTACTCTAGATACACGTGGGTATACTTTTTGACACGTAAGAATGATGCATTATCCGAATTTGTCGCCTTTTGCAAGAAAGTACAGAATGAAAAAGGTTACATGACCACTCGTATTAGAAGCGATCATGGAGGCTAATTCGAGAATACAGAGTTTGAGCAATTTTGTGACACACACGATTTTGTACACGAGTTCTTCTGCCTTAGGACTCCACAACAAAATGGAGTTGTGGAACGTAAGAACAGAACTCTATCCGAAATGGCCAGAGTAATGTTAAACCAGTTTAGTCTACCCAAATATTTCTGGGCTGAAGCTGTCAATACAGCTTGTTTTGTTCTCAATAGAGTTCTAATTCGACCCAAATCGAAGAAGACTCCATTTGAGTTATGGTTTGATAGAATTCTATCAGTTTCATATTTTAGAATATTTGGTTGTAAATGCTTTATTCTTAATACAAAAGATAATTTGGGAAAGTTTGACAAAAAGGCCGATGAAGGTATATTTTTAGGTTATGCGGCCAAGAGCAAAGGATACAGAGTCTTCAACAAAGGATACAGAGTCTTCAACAAATGAACTATGATCATCGAAGAATCAATCAACGTCACCTTTGATAAACTGAATCAAATGACTATCGATGACAATGACGAAGATCTAACTGTACCAAGCTCAACACCAGCTGATTCTCTACCAACACCAGCTAATTCTCCAAGAGAAGATTCAGGAACCAGCTACCTTCAGAGTCTGCCGAAAAGATTAAAATTTACGGCTGATCATCCAAAGGATTTGGTAATTGGTGATATTACCAAAGGTGTAAGTACTCGTACATCCAATAGAGATATTGTTTCTAGTGTTGCATTCATTTCACAGCTAGAACCCAAAACTATTGATGAAGCATGTAGTGATAATTTTTGGATAGATTCTATGCAAGAGGACAATTTGAACGGAATCAAGTTTGGAAACTTGTTTCCAAGCCTATTGATCATCCGGTCATTGGCACCCGTTGGGTATTCCGAAATAAACTTAATGAGAATGGTTTAGTGACTCGTAACAAGGCTCGACTCGTAGCTCAAGGATACAATCAGGAAGAAGGTATCGACTACGATGAGACTTATGCCCCAGTTGTGAGATTAGAATCCATTCGCATGTTATGTGCATTTGCATGTTTTCACAATTTCAAATTATTTCAAATGGATGTCAAGAGTGTATTTTTTAAATGGTTTTATAAAAAAATAAGTTTTTGTAGCACAACCTCCAGGTTTCACAGATTTTAAATTTTCTGATCATGTTTTCAAGTTGAAAAAAGCTTTGTATGGTTTAAAACAAGTCCCTCGTGCTTGGTATGATCATCTAAGCTCTTTTCTACTTGATAACGGTTTTTCAAAGGGCAAGGTTGACACTACTTTGTTTATTAAGTCTTTTAATGGCAAGCTTCTCTTAATACAAGTCTATGTTGATGATATTATATTTGGATCTACTGATGAATCTCTTTGTCAAGAATTCTCTAAGTGTATGCAGAATGAGTTTGGGATGAGCATGATGGGAGAACTGAAATTCTTTCTCGGACTGTAAATCAAACAAACTGACAATGGGACATTCATAAATCAAGCCAAGTACACAAAAGATTTGCTAAAGAAGTTTGATCTGGACAATGTCAAACCTATTGGCACTCCGATAGCAACTTCAACAAAGCTTGATATTAATGAACAAGGCAAGCCTATCGACACACGTAAGTATCGAGGTATGATCGGTAGTTTACTTTATTTAACTGCTAGTCGTCCAGATATTATGTTTAGTGTTTGCCTGTGTGCACGTTTTCAAGCTAATCCAAAGGAATCACATCTGTGCGCAGTTAAGCGTATCTTTCGATACCTTAAGGACACTTCTTCTGTTGGCTTATGGTATCCCAAAACCAAGTCCTTTGACCTTATTGGTTACTCGGATGCAAATTTTACTGGATGCAAAGTTGATAGAAAAAGTACCAGAGGCACATGTCATTTTTTAGGCAAGGCTTTAGTCTCATGGTTTAGTAAAAAGTAAAATTCTGTAGCCCTATCAACAACAGAGGCTGAGTATATCACCGCAGAACGTTGTTGTGCTCAGATTTTGTGGATGAAACAAACTTTAGAAGACTATGATTTATTTTACACACACATTCCTATTTTTTGTGACAATACGAGCACAATTAATTTGACTAAGAATCCAGTATGTCACTCTCGTACTAAGCATATCGAGATCCGACATCATTTTCTTAGAGATCATCATCAGAATGGAGATATTGACCTTGTATACATAGACACTGAGAATCAATTAGCTGACATCTTCACAAAATCTCTAGCAGAAGATCGTTTCAATTATTTACGTCGAGAATTAGAAATTTTGGACGTCAATAATGTTAATTAATTTTGTTTTATGATTATATTTTTAATACGCAAAAACTGTGTTAGAGACAAGCCAATAAAGAGTCTGTCTGTCACCACAACTACAGTTGAAGCGAAGCGGTACTTAAGAGTTCCCCGGTGAACCTCCACCAGCTGGGACAGTACTCCTACAGCTAATCTGAGATAGTGTAACGATATTTAATCTATAAAATAATATTAATTATATTAATTGAAGGTTGAAATTACTAATCTTTGAATTAAATTTTTGAAATGAGTCAATGAAAAAGAAAATGGCCCAAACCAACTAACAGAACCCCCAGGCGAATTCGGCCAGAGTTCGGACCGAATTCGGTCCGAGTTCGGTTAGTGGTATCTGGTTATATAACCAGAACTCGAGAGCCTCTTCTTCTTCATTGCTTCTAAAACCACCTTTACAGCAACAGCAGCCGCGCGAAAGCTCTCCAAACCCTAGTTCTTCCCCACTTCGTTTCTTCCAATCTACGTGGTAAAATCCATCCAAATTTTGGATTCGTGCGGAGATCGTTGTCCTCTACAGCATACTTGACTCTCGGAAGGTATAACTCCGTATCTCTCCTCCTTTCAAATTCGAGCATATTTACTTTATTTTGCACAATGCCGCCTAAGGGATTCAACCCCTTCAAGAGGAAGAAGACGACCAACCCTAGTGAGGAAGGATCATCTTCAAATCCACCCACAGATTCCCTCTTTTCACCAGTTCAATCGAGCGATGGCGCGTTCGATGGGTTTTATTTTCAAACCCTAGATCAAGCCCTTCTGTGGTATGGAGACTTCTCTATGAGATCCATATGCATAGGCGTTCCTATCAAATGGACTGTGTTTCCAGAACACCGCCCTTATTTTGAAGCATTAGGGTTACAATACGTTGTTAAACTTTGTTTCCCGGTAGCTACTAATGCTATTAGACTTTTCTATTGCAATATCGTACTAAACACGTTTAACGTAAGTACTCGTGTTGGCGGACTAGATATCAAGTTCAATGATGTCCTCTTAGCGGAAATCCTTGATATTTCTAACGAAGGTGCACCGCTTGATGATATCACTGAATTTGATTTCCCCGACGGCACGACACTTGCTAGTTTTAAAGCTGAACCCTGTGCCCCTGATCGAGTTCGCTCTGGAAAGTTTAAGGCAAATAACATGAACTTGTTTAGTTATGAATTGCATCGCATCATCTACTCCACTCTCCTTCCGAAGTCTACTTCAAAGGATGATGTCACATCACTTGAGCTGTCTGCTATGTATCATATTCTTAAGGGGATTCCTTTTTCTGCCCCTAAGACTATTATCCAGATGATGGGACGTTATCGTGCAAGAGATAGAAATCTCTCTTATGCGATAATTTTTCCACGCATCTTCCAGCGTTTTGATATTGATCTGTCAACTTGTACTCAAGACCCCGAGCCCAAGTTTCTTAAGCTATCTCGTCGTAGTATGACTGCTGCTGCTCCTCCTACTGCTCCTCCTACTGCTCCACCTCCTCCACCTACTCAGCAGTATGCTATGACCTTTGAAGGCATACACCAGCATCTTTCTGATTTGTACGTCTCGATGACGGATATGGCCCGCAAACGTGAGTTTCGCGATGTCACTCGTTATCAGGCGATAGCAAATTCTCTAGCTGATCTCCGATTTGCTCAGACTGGACATTCTGCCGTTTCTATTCCTAGAGATCCAGCCTTTTCTGATTACCGCTGTGAGGATGAGGCTGTTCATGCCTACTTTCAGCCAGGTAACACATATGATTGGTATCGTTCTGATCGTGCCCCTACTCGAGACTATGTCGGTGAGTTTTATACTGGCGCCCCTCCTCACCCTTCTAGCGCTGGTACTTCTGGAGCTGGTCCTTCTGGACATGCCAGTTATGTTGCTGCTGATGATGATGATGAGGAGGAGATGTGATGATGATATATTAGCTAATTTTTGAGACTTAGCTATTGTCTACTGTACACTTGGAAATGCTCCGACATTCCAAGTTTTTTTCTTTCTAGTTTTTATGTTCATTTCTTTTGAGGACTTGTACTGGATATTTTTTTGATGTCTCTTGAACATCATTTTATCTTTATGGGATGCGTCGTTTATCTTTCACATCAGTTTATTTATTTATTTATAGCATCTTTATCTGTTTCTTTATTATAAACTGCCTGTGAAATAATTCTCTGTTATATCTTGTATATTCTCACTACATGAGACATTATTTTGCTATTATTTTGGTTTCTTCACTGTTTGTTTCTTATGCATTGATTGCGGGAGAGCTTTCTCTTTTGTAATTATTTTGCTAAGTGATAACGGGGGAGAAAAAGGATCTAACATTTTGTTTTGAGCATAATACAGGGATTGAACAATTTTGAACAATGTTGAATTATTTTTTTGTGATATCTTATCTCAAAAGATGTTATATCATTCATAGTTTGTCAATTATCAAAATGGGGGAGATTGTTGGCCCATTAGTCATATGGTCAAACTGATTTTAATAATTGATCAAACTCTGTCTCGATATATGGAGCTAGTCAGGATATCTCGGACTCTTGGACATACTCAAGAATGGCTATCTACTCAGTTCAAGACCGAAGCGTTGTTTGCCTGTTCGAGTCTGTATTTCTTTGAGCAATGTATTTTTTATTTTATTTGAGTCTAGGAATACTGTGTACACCGAGTCGTACTGGCAAATAGGCTATTCCAAAATGATTTCAAAATGTTTTTAAAATGTCCTTAGTTTTGAAAAACATTCGTATTTACAAAAGCTCCAAAAAGGTTTTCAAAATTCTCCAAAAATCTATTTTGAAAAACCCTAACCTAACCCTGACAGAGTTCGGCCAGAGTTCGGTTAGTGGCCGTTTTGTTTTTGAATTCCTTGGAACTTGGTCCTCCTGCAGTTGCGGATTTGACCGAGATTTTCTCATCGAGTTCTGCCCGAATTCTGCCCGAATTCTGTCTTTGGAACTCCTATAAATAGAGAAGGATTTCGATCATTTTAACTCACTCATTCACTTTCAATCTTCTCTCTACTTAAAGCTTTCAGTCTTCCAAAGAGTTTTTCTCAAGCTTTAATTTTCAGATCCCAAGCCAGTTACAATTCTCTAGTCGATTTGCCAGTGTGGTGCGGTCTAGAAGTTTCAGAGTGATTGTAATCAGAAGGCTTGATAGAAGAATACCTCTTCACAATTGAAGTTGGACGAGTTCTTCGTATCAAAGCTCGCGTTGTAGAAGTTGCAAGGACTTCGTAAGAAAACTTGCGCTTTTGCCAATAGTGGATTCAACTGGTAGCAAGAGTTCTACCGACTGGACTAGTCCTCAACAGAGGAAAACCAGTATACATCGCTGTCTTTGCGTTTGCTTTCTTATCTCTGCCTTTACATTATTTAGTTGTGATTATTATTCTGTGATCTTGCTGCTAACAATTTTTAATTAGCATTATTCCGCTGTCAACTCTATTCATCCCTCTCTAGAGTATTCTGCTTTACGATTTCGTTCCTACATTTACTTATCCCTTCTCACATGTCAGGATATGCCTTTCCTTCTGAGTATTTCTTATGTGATATGATATGTGTTTCCGTGCTTTTTTTGGATTTATTGCACTTTACAATCTATGCCATATTTAAAATTTCTTTATAGTGACCCGTTGTGGTGCACTCATGATTTATGCATTTTTTTTTTTTTTGCTTTATATGATAGTGACCCGCCGTGGTGCACTCTAGAACACGTCCCTTCTTTGCTTACATGGTAGTGGCCCGTCGAGGCACACTACTGACAAGTACTCTTTACATGACAAGTAAACTTAACATGACATGCTTAATCAAGATGCTGTTGCGACGGCTTTATTGGCTTACAAGTAATGAATAATTTGGACACCGTAGGTGTTTCTCTTGAATGTGTTTGTACAAGCTACATGTTCTGTATTGCATCATATCTAAGGCATGGATTCCTGATGACCACGGTCAGGGATTCATACTAAATCTAGCTAGGATTAATGACTAGATTGATCAAGTAGTTAATGAAGAGACTTTCCCAGTTACCTGTTGCCCGTTTGATCCCGACCTTATATATATATATATATATATATATATATATATATATATATATATATATATATATATATATATATATATATATATACATGGGATTTGGAGCTATCTGTTATGATGAGCACATTTCCAGCTCACCGTCGAGTGGGGCACCTCCTTAGGACACATGTATCTTACTGCAGTGTGTTTGCTATACTTGTTTTCTTTTTCTGTGGTCACTCCGGTAGCAGCAGACGGGTAACTGGACTTGGAAATCTCTTTTCATCTTATTAGTAGCTAGGCTTGTGATAACCCTAGTTAGTTAAAGTATCAAGTCGTACTTATTGCTTGGTCGTGATTGATGGATGGAGTCAGTCCAGTCCAGTCTAGTTTTGGTCTAGGCAGTGTCCGTATGTTTATTTCAGTACACTATAGTTTATGCTTACTTTCATCGATAAATGGTCGGAGACAAAGTTCTATTCAGGAGAAGGGTTACAACCCCGGTCCTTGTTTGGTTTACGGGTTGTAACTGGGCTTCCGGAATGGTTCCTAAGTTATCCTATCATTTGTCATTCTATTTAGTACTCACATGTTCTACATGATCCTTATGCTGCACAATGATTAGAGACTAAGTTCTGTTCAGGGGAAGGATTACAACCCAGGTCCTTGTTTGGTTTAAGAGTTGTAACTTGACTTCTGAATTAGTTTCTAAGTCCGCTTATCATTGTCTTTCTATATAATTCTTACATGCTCACATGTTCAATTATCTCACAAGCTATACATGACTCCCTATGCCGGGTCACCATGCTCTTATGACCCGGCTATCTCACAAGTTCACATGTTCAATTGCTTTTACTTATTCTCAAGCTTTTGTTTACTTAACATGTCTACACTTTACATTATGTTGCATGATAATTACTTTATGCTCCAAGATGCTTACTTATTGTCTTCCTATGTTCGGGATAAGTGTATTGGTAGTGTACGAGTCCCGATCTGTCCTTACTCATTTTGTATCTCTAATTGTTGATGTTAGTGATTGCTGGTTTTAGTTCATAGTTTGGCTTCCTTTTTGGTACTTGCTATTGGGGGTCTGACTCCACTAGTTTTGTTTGGCCAGATCTGATAGAGAAGCCCAAAGGATCTTTCGCACCATCTACTCGACGGTGACCATCTCGAGCACCAGAGTACCCAAGTGGGTTTCTCATTTTATTCTCCCACTGGTTATGTACATTATTCTTTTGTGGTATTTAGCCTCCGAGCACGTGTTTAGCTTGTGTTTTGGTCATTGACATTTAGCCTACGGGCATAAACATGATGTGCGTATTCTAGACTGCAGCTAGAGCTATCATGTACGACTAATACTCTTGCTAGTTTCTCCATTTTATATTACTAGCTTTATGATCATCCATGTATATATGGTTTGGGTTGCTTTACTATTGTATGTCTGATGATCATACTTCTTGTACCTTGTATAATTGCCTGTGATCGAGATACCTAGGATTGTTTTAACCTAGGATCGACTATTGGCTTGTAGAAGTAACCCCTATGTCTTGACAGCTTATACGTGATTTCGGAGTACTGGTGTACTTTGGTATTGCGTAGCTGGCCATGTTCGTCCCCACTTGCCAGTATTCTGGTTCTGGAGCGTGACAAGATGGTGGGCTGGAGTTGAAGGAGAAGAAGAACTAAGGTTAGGGTTATGGTTGGGGGACAGAGAAGTTCGGAGGAAGAAGATGAATAGTGCAGGAGGGGGCTTTGTAGAATTGTGTAGTTTAGGAAATGAAGAGTTGGAGAGAAAAGGCTGCGTAGTAATAGGGTTTTGTTCTGGTGGGTTGGGTTTGGTTGAGAGTAAGCTGGACTGGGATTTAATTTTATTTTGCTTAATATGGGTTGAGACTGAATGATGGGCTTGGAATATGTGCATTAAAATGTTGAGTAATTCTTCCCTTACAAGAATAGCAGCAGTAGCAATATAGTGGGTCGGGTTGCTGGACTAAAAAGATTTGAGCTGAGGAGGAATTTAGTAATAGTTTTGGGCCAGACTAATGGGCTGCATGAAGATAATTAAAGATAAGAGTATGGCATTGGACGAAGAAATGTTAAGGAAAATAATTAGGAAATTAGCAGTAGCATTTGAGATATGGGCTAGAGTGTTGGTCCCTAGTTTGGTTAAGGAATTTCTACAGTAGAGATGGGTTACTAATGAGGAATTTTGGGTCGTGTTTGAACCTAAGGCAAAGTGGTAGGCATGGGCTGAATATGTTGGACTAAGTTTTGCTAGTTCATTGTAATAAAATTCTTGTTGTAATAGAGTTGTTGTTTACTAAAATTATTATCATAGTATTATTATTTCTTTTATTATTGTTCACCTTGTCGGGATTATTAATATGTTCTAAATATTATGTTGCCATAAATTTTTACTAAAACAAATTAACATTTTGTTAGTAACTATTATTACCTTGCAAAATATTTCTAAAAATGATTTTTTTCTAACTAATGTTATTTTGCTAGTATAGTTATCATACGTAGATGTATCTAACTACATAAACTATTTTGACATGTTAAGTCATATAGTATATTTTCATAAAAGTTTAATATACTTTTAATATATGGTGACTAGCTAGTTTTTATATATTAACTGGTAAGGGTATCTATCTAGCTAAATCTATTTTCTATAAAGTTAAAGAAAATATTATATATATAGTACTTAGTTAGTTTTATGATTAGAAAATAAGTTAGCTAGCCAATTGGCATTGTGTAGACCCTAACAAACATGTACCAAAATAGGTGAACATCCATACAGTACTACTCCCGTGCTTTCAAACCAAGGCAAGTACACCGACTCGAGCTTTTACTTTGTCACTCTGTCTTACATTTATGTGTCATGTTCTCATATTGGACACGTGATACACACGATTACATCATCCCTTGTTCGTCAGTGTATTGTGAGTCATTGTTATTGCGGGATTGGAAGAAATATTGACTAGTGTGTGACCACACCCAACCTAGGAATTGTGAATAGCCTAATCGTACACCTCACGTACGATTAAGCCTAACCTTGTAGAATTGTGGATTGTAGATTGATTGTGGATTGTGGTCCTTAGCTGGTCACACATTAGGTTAATATTTCAAATGTCACACTTACATTGATTGTCGTGTTCATTGATTGATGTGTTCATTGTCTTGTGCATATTGATTGTCGTGTCCATTGGTTTCATTTTTGCACTTCAGTTTCGCATTCCACTTCTGGTACCATGGTTTCATTTTCAGTTCTCATACTCTGGATTCACCTTGTATTCTGTACTTCAGATTATATTGTATATTGTTTCTTGTCGGGGTTGTGCTTTGCCCTTTTTCTGACAGGATACGTTGCAGGAGCATGAGGTCATTGAGCATTGGGACATCATGGAGATTGCAGGATTTACATTCATTGTTTTATCTGGAGATTGTATTTTATTATGTCATCATTGTATTTTATTTTACCGGATCTGTCTCCGGATAACTTGTAAAAAGACTTGGATGATTGGTGATATTGTATGGACGTTATAGATGCTGTGTTGATTTTATCTATCATTATGACTTGGAGTTTTTTCTTAGTATTGTACAGCTTACTTCGTCGTGTCCAACGACGAAGGCCGGGCGTGTCCGACACGTATCCGATTATTCGGGAGCGGGTCGTGACACGAAGAATGGTCATTCTCCGTAATTTTAACACAGAGAATGACTATTCTTCTTTATTTTAACACGAAAAAGGCATTCTCCGTCATTTTAACACGGATAATGGCCATTCTCCGTGATTTTAACATGGGGAATGACCATTCTCCGTAATTTTACCACGGGAAATGGCCATTCTCCGTGATTTTAACACGAAGAATGCTCATTTTTTGTATTTTAACACGGAGGAATGGTCATTCACCGTCATTTTAACATGGACAATGGCAATTCTCATGCATTTTAACAGAATCATGAACATAACTTAAAGTTATACCTCCTTTTTGTCCTTTTTTTGCTTACCAGTCTTTGGCTTATGTACAACTCTATTAATTCTCTTCACATCAGCTCTCTCTTCTCTAACTGGAGTTCCAGTTGATGCTGCTGATGATAATGAAGTGGGAACTGATGATGACGACATGGTGTGAAGATTGCGAATGGAGAGTCACTGACGAGTTTTTGAAGTAAGGTTTGAAGATTTTGGAGAAGAAAACCTAGATTCGAAAGTGAGCAGCGTATGGAAGAAGAGGAAGAATCGAAACATTTTTTTAAGAGTAGGTTTCATGGGTATTTTCAATAAATTAGAACGACAAAAAGGTCATTTCGCACCCTTTTATATATTCTTTGCTAATTCTGGGCATGCAATAAAATATTATTTTGCGGTGGATTTTTCATAAAACTTTTGCGGTTTTTGGACATTTGATAAATTTTCTCAAAAAATATCTTTTAACAAAAATTAACCGTAAGGAAGACAATGGAAAAATAAATATATTAAAAAAAATGTCCTTAGGAATGACGTTTTCCATATGGTATGGCTAATTGAAAAATGAGATGAGATAGTAACGTTAATAACAAATGATGACTTTCTTCCTCTCCTAACAAATGAAGACTTCCTTCCCCTCCTAAGAAAGTCTTTAAAGGAAAAATATATCAACATTACTATCTCATCCCTATTTTCAATTAGCCAGACCACAAAAAATATATTAAAAAGGAAAACGCCTTAGGAAGGACATTTTTCTCAAGGAAAACTGTCACTCCCCGTTCCCATAATACATATTTTTTTATACATGTACAACTCATGAGTATTTATTTAATATTTATCATGTATTATCCTGTATTTAAATTCCTTTAATTTTATGTTAATCAATTAATCTGCTCTTTAAATTTTCATGTTAATTTATTTTCTACAATTTTATTTCTGCAATTTTATTTCTGCACTTTATTTTCTGCTCTTATTCCCTGCCTTAGTCTTGCTTATTTGGGTTCGGGTTAGCCTTGGTTGGATCCCCTACAACCCGACCCATTGGACCCGGCCCAACTCCCACCTACCACCCCTTTTCTATTTAAAGCTTACATCTCTTTCTCTCTCCTCATAAACTCACATTCTCACCATTACTCCTCCTCTTCTTCTTCATTACTCTCTCCACCTACCAAACCGTAGGCAAGTACAACTTGCTTTTCATGAGAACCCATGTTTTTATAGTTCATTTGCCTTTCTCTCATGATCCTAAGAGAGTTTAGAACTTGGCATTTCTCATTTCGAAGTCTTAATTTTTGTAGATCTAGAAATTTATATTTTCGGATTTTGGTGGTCTTGATCTATCAAACTTCTTTGTTTGCAAATTTTGATGGTTCCATGTTGTAGAGAAGTTTATTCTACCCAATTTTGACCTTTGGAAAGTTAGATTTGGACTTGTTTTGACCAAGTTATGGACTTTTGAAGCTTTGGGGTGCAACCATGGAGTTCTTGTTGTTTGGAGAAGACAGTGAGCAGTGTACGCTAGCTTTTTAGCTTGCGTCACTGAGCTGTGAGCGCTCTTTAGCGCAGCGCAGTATGGAGTCCATACGCTACCTTTTTAGGAAGCGTGTGTCTTGCATACGCTGCCTTTTGGAAGCGTATGTCGTATGGAGTTCATACGCTGCCTTTTGGGAGCGTATGACTTGCATACGCTGACTTGAATGGTCAGGAGTCGTATGGAGTTGATACGCTGCCTTTTGGGAGCGTATGACTTGCATACGCTGACTTGAATGGTCAGGAGTCGTATAGAGTTCATACGCTGCCTTTTGGGAGCGTATGACTTGCATACGCTGACTTGAATGGTCAGGAGTCGTATGGAGTTCATACGTTGCCTTTTGGGAGCGTATGACTTGCATACGCTCACTTGGATAGTGAGGAGTCGTATGAAGTTCATACGCTGCCTCTTTGGAGCGTATGTCTTGCATACGCTCACTTGGGTGACTAGGGGTCGTATGGAGTTCATAGCGCTGTTTGACTTGAGCGTAGCATGACTTGAGCGTAGCCTGACTTGAGCGTACGCTGACCTTACTTACCCTGGATCTTCTATAGCCCTGTATATTGATATTTTATTAGATATTTAACGTCCATTTTATATCCTTACGCCTTTTGGCATAAACTTGATAAAATTATGATATGTTAATATTTCTGTTAATTATAGATTGTTACGTGGAATGTACCATGTGTCGTGAATTGAGTTATAGATACCCCGATTGACTGGAACTTGACCTTGAGAGTTATAGACTCGACCCCATTTAATGCTAATTGACTTTCATGCCTTGTCACCATTGATAATAATGGTTATCTTGACTAAATTGATCATGCGTTCCTAGTTGGAACTAAGAGACTGGCTAGTCGTCTTATTGAATTGAATGAATGAGACACGTTCATGTTATGAACTATTGTAATCGACTGGCTGATCCCGAATATTGACATACATGCACATGCAGGCTTCAATCTATTTATTTATTTATTTACTTATTTATTTTCTATAAAAGAAGCATGTGTACTTTATGGTCAAGGCATAATTACCATGGTTAGATTTGATTGTTGCATTACGCTATGTAAGACCTGCAACCTAACCGCACCGGTATCATTGTAGAGTTGTGCATATCGTACCCCGTACGAAAGTACTCATTTGAATGACCATGATCCACGGCATGGGATTTCACTCAACGTAGGGACTATTAAGTTAAATAAAATAATGATTGCATGGAGAGAATGGATTCCCGAGTTCTTACATGGCAGCCCCCTTGGGACGAGTAGTATCCGACGGGCCGGCTGGTTTCCACAGATACTGTAAACCTGCCACACGGACATGGAGCAGTATCTGGTTATATTATTTATTGTATATTATATATCGATGACGGGCGTCCTGCTGGGACTCGTCTAATTCATGATGGCGCACATGATTCACTGGATAGACTAGTCTTGCTTGCACATAGTAAGAACTGAGGAATCCCTAGTTGCATTATTCCAGGATAACTTGGAACACACAGTAGCAAGCCGTAGTAGTTGAATGGCCGTTTAAATTGACTTGTTTGTGTACTGTACTACTCTGTTACCTAACTGGGATGATCAGAATGTCAGGACATGACGGGCCAACTTCTGTCCTTGTTTGGTTGGGAGGTTGGTTCGAAGTGTCGTGATGTGATGTGAATCCTAGTGGAAAGCAGAGACCTATTATTATATTCTCTTACTTACTGGTTTTAGTTCTCATGTCGTGCTTCCTTGTGGTACTTGCTATTAGAGGTCTAACCTCTCTGGTTTTGCATGGCCAGATTTAGAGCCGGTCCCCGAGGATCCAGCTTACTTCTACCTCCAAGATGGTCAACACTAGAGGGATGATCGCAGGAGGACTCGAGTGGGTTCCTTACTTCACCGCTCGTTTTGTCACTTACTTTATACTTAGCCGTTTGGCACCGACATGTTAGTCGGATTGTCTTGTACTTACTTTTTACATAATTGTAACTAAAGTCAGGCTGCAGCTGATAACAATTGTGTATACTTTTGCTACATCAATCTGGTTATGTTTTATAAAGCCAGATATCAAGAACATTTTGACAGAGCGTTTGGGACGCCTTACTGCTTTATCTTACATGTTCTCTATTTCTGTTTCTTATTTGAATGATTGAGACAATAGATGTGTAATGACCATAGTAAGACTTTTATGTAGTATGCACCCCCTCGTCTGGTTAGACAGCATTGATCGTATTATACGGTATTCATTTACCCGTAATACGTAGCTGGCTAAGTCATTCCCCCGCTCTCCAGTATTCTGGTTCTGGGGCGTGACAAAAACGGTCTTCCTAAGGGTATTTTTCTCAAGGAAATCCTTTTTAATATATTTATTTTTCTGTCGCCTTCCTTACGGTTAACGTTCGTTAAAAGAACAATTTGTTTAGTCATTTCACCGGTAGAACGTCCTTCGGAAGGACGTTCTTGTGCTTTATTGATAATTTTGACAAAGTTTGTGCTTTAGCTATAATTTTGAATATTTTTTATGCTCTGACTGAAAATTTTCGTTAAATTTAATGTAGACAACTAGGTAATTCCGTATAATTTTTTTAAATGTAGTTTACTTTTATGGTATCTTTTATTTTTTCCAAGTAAAAATAATAATAACTAGAAGACGGTTAAAATACATGTAAGGTACGTGCAACTATACTAGTGTAGATAGTTAGAAATTGTTTTCCTCGAATATGTTAATATCTCATTAGATATGTCAATATATTATGCATCATTCTTGGCATTCGAACATGTTAAGGGATCCAAAATCTTCATAATTGAGGGACATCTCTCTCTCTCTTTTGTTGTTCCTTGAAGTAAATATCATATACTGGTGTGATAGAGGATTACTACAATCTATAGAGATCTGTTTGAGATGATTACTACAATCTATATAGATAGTCTAACTTTCATACGTGTACTTCTTTGATTCTGTTTTGTATTAGCACATTAAAAAAATTAGTGTCAAAAGTAAATAATAATAATAGTAATAAGGGATTGACAAGTATTTGGTTCACTCCATTTCAATTAATAATAAAATCAACCATTGATTTGAAATTGGATAAGAGTAATACCCATACATTCAATGTTAGGTATAAATAGTACAAGGGCCTGAAAAAGAACATCTTTTGTTCCTATGAACTTGAACGTGTATAAAGTCTAATATTTGAATTTGGAGCCGAGCGATAGAGGCTCTATTTTACAAAGGTTAATATAGGCCAGAGGCACATCTAAGTTAAGGTTGTCACGTCCCGCTCCCGCAGGAGCATTCGTCCTCGCTAAAGCGTGATGCCGCACGAGACTAAGTTGCTCTCATGCAAGGCTAAGTCCAAAAATGGTCGATTTGAGCTAGGCCACAGAGTCGCATAGAGTGTCCCCATTTGCAGCGGAAAGTAAATGAACACAAGTTGAAGTGAATTCAAAATCTTTATTGATATTCCAGAAGTTTACAAGCGGCGCTAGGCCGAGATTACAAGTCTCTCAAGCTCTCTCTCTCTCTCTCTGAAACAAAAAAGGCGTGCCAAGTGGCTTACAATATGGAATGATTCATGGCGATGTTCCGATACATTATGTCCTATATATGGTGCTTCAGCTTCTTGCAACGCTCCAAGGCTCCAAAGTTAGCTCCGCGCCTTAGCACGTTCGAGGGAACCTCCGCACCCGACGATGTCTCCTGCACCCTGCAAGCAAACTGTGGGGTTATCAGTACATTGTTATGCACTGGTAGGGAGGCTAGCTCGCCCACAATGCTATCATTACCAAACACGTTCTATTTACTTTTGTGCACCGTCTATCATTCATTATCTTTCTAATCTTGCCTTAGGATCAGTTTCATGGAATATTTCATAACCTATCTCGTGTTACCAATTTCATGTGTCGCATGGAAATACATGCACGACTTATCCATACTTACCGTCCGGCCTTTCCTGTCCAAAGTAAACCAAGTTAGTCAACAACTCATATTTAACATCTTAACGTAGTTCGCGTAAACATTCAGTGTCAAGGGCGTGTCCCTGCCTCAGATTCTACTACGTGTTCCCACTCGCAAAGATACGTTATGACCATGCCTCATTCCGATGACCATTCTCCCACGGATATTCCTGCATACTCAACCGGTCAGTTGTGTTACGCTCTAAAAGTTTTGTTCCAATGTCCATGTTCACTCAACTGTTCAATTGTTTAGTTAACTTAGACTACTTTGTTTCAACGCAAGGACTTGCACGTGGATTGCTACCAGCAAGCCCACATAATCTATATGCACCGGTCGCTGGCATAATAAGCCATTTTGGACATGTTCCTCTTGGTATTCTCACCTATCATAGCGTGATGGCAGGTACACCTTGATAGTCTCTTGAAATACCCGGCCTTACGTCTCCTGGGTGGCCAAGCCCGCACCCAGGCCAGCACCGTAAGCCATGATTCCGCCTAGGCCGGCCACGATGTCTCCGATCGTTGCTCTAGGAATCCCTTATTACTCCTCTTTCCCCCATATACGAGTGGGTTGTCCGCGACCATTTCGTATTGTCTTGTCATTTTAACTTAACGGCTGTCTTTGAGCCATAGGTTGTCTGTGAGCCATAATGCGTGTCACGCCCCAGAACCAGAATACTGGAGAGCGGGAGAATGACTCAGCCAGCTACGTATTACGGGTAGATGAATACCGTATAATACGATCAATACTGTCTACAAGACGAGGGGGTGCATATTACATAAAAGTCTCACTTATGGTCACTCCACATCTATTGTCTCAATCATTCAAACAAGAAACAGAAATAGAGAACATGTGAGATAAAGCAGTAAGGCGTCCCAAAGGCTCAGTCAAAATGTTCTTGATATCTGGCTTTACAAAACACAGCCAGATGATGTAGTAAGTATACACAATTGTTATCAGCTGCAGCCTGACTTAGTTACAATTATGCAAAAGTAGGTACAAGACAATCCGACTAACATGTCGGTGCCAAACGACAAAGTATAAAGTATTTAACAAAACGAGCGGGGAAGTAAGGAAACCCACTCAAGTCCTCCTGTGATCATCCTTCTAGTGTTGACCATCGTGGAGGTAGAAGTAAGCTAGATCCTCGGGGACCGGCTCTAAATCTGGCCATGCAAAACCAGAGAGGTTAGACCTCTAATAGCAAGTACCGCAAGGGAGCACGATATGAGGAATGAAACCAGTAATAGGGAACATAATAAATAGATCTCTGCTGACTACTGGGATTCACATTACATTATGACACTTCGAACCAACCTCCCAACCAAACAAGGACAGAAGTTGGCCCGCCATGTCATGACATTCTGATCATCTCAGTTAGGTAACAGAGTGGGTACAATACACAAACAAATCAATTTAAACGGCCATGCAACTACTACGGCTTGCTACAGTGAGTTCCAGGTTATCCTGGAATGATGCAATAGGAATTCCTCAGTTCTTATTATGTGCAAGCAAGGCTAGTTTACCCAGTCAATCAATTGCGCCAATCATGAATTAGACGAGTCCCAGCGGGATGCCCGTCATCAATATACAATATACAATAAGTAATATAACCAGATACCGCTCCCTGTCCGTGTGGCAGATTTGCAGTATCTGTGGGGACCAACTGGCCTGTCGGGCACCACTAGTCCCAAGAGGGCTACCATGTAAGAACTCGGGAAATTCATTCTCTCCATGCAATCATTATTTTATTTAACTTAATAGTCTCTACGTTGAGTGAAATCCCATACCGTGGATCATGGTCATTCGAATGAGTACTTTCGTACGGGATACGATATGCACAACTCTACAACGATACCAGTGCGGTTAGGTTGCAGGTCTTACATAGCGTAATGCAACAATCAAAACTAACCACGGAGTAATCATGCCTTGACCATAAAGTACACATGTTGTTTTTGTAAGATAAATAAATAAATAAATAAATAGATAAATAAATAAATAAATAATTTATTTGAAGCCTGCATGTGCCTGTATGCCAATATTCGAGATTAGCCAGTCGATTGCAATAGTTCATAGTTAATATGAACGTGTCACATTCATTCAATTCAATAGGACGAATAGCCAGTCTCTCAGTTCCAACTAGGAACACATGATCAATCATTAAATCAAGATAACAATCCTTGTTTATTAATGCCAAGACAATAATTAATGTTAATAAATGCCAAGTAAATCAATCAATGATAATAGATGTCAATCAATGTCAATCAATGCCAATTTAAAGCAAGGATCAGGCAAAAAGACATTGGGGTCAGAGTCATGCGGCTCACGAAACTTGGGTTTCATGCGGCCGACTTAGTAAAGCTCCATACGGCAGCTAAGTCATGCAGCGCCATGCGGCTAAGAAGAATCAGCGCCATGCAGCTGGGAATGATCAACGCCATGCGGGTAGATGATATGCAGTGATGCGGCTAAGATAGTTCACATGCAGCTGCGGAAATGACCCTCATGCGGCTCGGGTTAAACTAAACCCATGCGGCTGGAACTGACCAAGTCTATGCGGCCCAAATGACGAGCCCAAGCTTATGCGGCTGATAAGCTTCATGCGGCTAGGATGACTTATGCGGCCAGATAGTACTCGGGTCCTATATGCGGCCAGGATATAATACTCATGCGGTTGAAAAGGAGACGGCGCATGCGGCCGAAATGGTCCATGCGGCCAGATAGCTTTATGCGGCCAGATAGCTTTATGCGGCCGAAACTGCCATACGGCTAATTAATTAAGTCATGCGGCTAACTGATCAAGCCTAATCTTATGCGGTTAATAAGCTTCATGCGGCCAGGATAACTTGCCGCATAAAGACTCATGCGGTCAAGTACTGGCATGCGGCCAGAATCTGTTCTTCTTCTCTAAATTTCTAAGGACAGAACCATGGAAACCATTACTTCCAAGCTCTCTAAATCCTTCATTCTAAGTCCAAATCTGAACTTCCATAGGTCAAAATGGGGTAGAACAAAATTCTCTACATCATGGAACCATCAAAACTTAAAGATAACAAAGTTTACTAGATCAAAACCTATGAAATCCAAAAATGCATTAAACTTAGATCTACAAGGAATGAACCATGAAAATTGAAAATGCTAAGTACTAAAGAGGTTCAAAATCCAGTAAGGAAGATGATGGAACGAAAATAACGATGATCCATCAAGAAGCAAGTTTGGCACTTGCCTGGCGGCTGGATAGGTGGAGGAGTTATGAGGAAGAAGAAGCTTAATAGTGAAGTAATGAAGAGAGAGAAAGGGGATGGCTTTAAATAAAGGGGTGGTGGTAGGTGAGGATCTGTGTGATGAACCAACTAATGCTAAACCAATCTAAGTCGAACCCAAAGCAAAGCAGAAAGTAAAATACAGAATTAAAATTGCAGGAATTAAAATACGGAAATAAAATTGCAGAAAATTAATTAACATAAAATTAAAGGGATTTAACTACAGAACAATACATGATAAATATTAAATAAACATATTAAAGCAGTACATGTATTAAAAATATACGTATTCTGGGAACGAAAAGTGACATCTCTACCCTTCTTAGAAAAATTCCGTCCTCGGAATTTCAAATCCAAGCAAGATAGGAATATCAAAACTAAACTAATCTAGGTACAAGAAACTTGAGCAAGCAATCATTCTTCAATGTTAACTAGCAGATAACATATCCATATTAACAATCTACGATATCACGTAGTTCTATCCATAGAGTGACAAGCATGAGGGGTTAAGACAATCAAGGTACATGGGAAGAAATATACCTTGTGAGTCAAACAGATGTGGATACCGTGATCGGATATCATCCTCACGTTTCCACGTTGACTCTCCTAATGAGTGATAACCCCAAGCAACCCGGACAAGGCTAATTGTTCGGTTCTTGAGTATCTTCTCTCTCCGGTCCAAAATGGACACCGACTGCTCCTCGTAAGACAAGTTGGTACCAACAACCAACTCAGAATGATCAAGGATATGGCTGAGGTCCGATACATACCTTCGCAATTGAGATACATGAAACACGTCATGCACCTCTCATAACGAAAGTGGAAGGGACAAACGATAAGCAACATCGCCTACCCTATCAAGGATAACAAATGGTCCTACGTATCGCAGACTTAACTTCCCGCGAACGCCAAATCTAATGACCCCACAGGTAGGTGAGATCCGCAAGAATACGTGGTCCCCAACAGAAAATTCTAGCGGCCTACGATACTGGTCCGCCCAATGACGATGCCGATCCTGTGCAACTTGAAGTCGCTCTCTAATTCCTTTAACCACTTCAACCGTCTGAACAATCAATTCCGGGCCTAGCATCTTTCTTTTCCTGATATCATCCCATGCTAGTAGCGATCTACACTTCTTACCATATAGTGCCTCAAATGGCGCCATCTGGATACTGGCTTGATAACTGTTGTTGTATGAGAATTCGACTAAGTGCAGGTGGCTCTCCCAAGATCCTCCAAAATCTAGGGTGCAAGCTCGCAACATATCTTCTAAAGTTTGAATTGTCCTTTCTGATTGTCCGTCCGTCTGTGGATGGTAAGTCGTGCTAAATCTTAACTTGGTGCCTAGACTATGATGCAAGCTCTTCCAGAAATACGATATGAAACGGGTATCTCTGTCTGACACAATACTGACAGGGACTCCATGCTACCTGACTATCTGTTGCATATATAACTCCGCCAACTTCTCTGTAGATTGCCCTACTCTGAAAGGAAGAAAGTGTGCTACCTTTGTAAGCCGGTCCATTATCACCCAAATAGCATCTTTACCACTTGGTGATCTCGGTAAACCGGTCACAAAGTCCATTGTGATGTGCTCCTACTTCCATTCCGGGATAGGAAGCGATTTCAGTAATCCAGCTGGCCTCTGCTGTTCTGCCTTCACTTGCTGACATACCAAGCAACGGGAGACGAATCTAGCTATCTCCCACTTCATTCCATTCCACCAGAAGTGTTGCTTGATATCTTGGTACATCTTGGTCCCTCCATGATGTATAGAATACTGAGAACTGTGAGCTTCTGCCATAACTTCCTGTCTGATATCTCCACTAGGCACATATAGACGTGATCCAAACCTAAGTGTACCGTCTTCATGAATTTGCATCTCCTTCCTAAGTCCTGACTCACATTCTGCCCTAAGCTTCTGAATCCTTGGGTCCTGCGCCTGAGCTGCCTTGATCCTATTTACCAAGTCAGATTGAACTTGTAGACTTGTTAGAACTCCTACATCGCTAGGAAGTATAACTTCTATGCCCATCTCCTGAAGGTCTTCTAAGATGTGCTTCTGGGTTGTCAACATAAATGCGCCGCCTCTCCCGCTAAGAGCGTCTGCTACCACATTAGCCTTGCCTGGATGATACTGAAGCTCAACGTCGTAATCCTTGATCAGCTCTAACCATCTCCTCTGCCTCATGTTCAGCTCCTTCTGAGTAAAGATGTACTTCAGACTCTTATGGTCTGTGTACATGTCCACTCGATCACCATATAAGTAATGCCTCCATAGCTTCAAAGCGAACACTACTACTGCCAACTCCAAGTCATGAGTTGGGTAATTCTTCTCGTGGTCCCAAAGCTGCCTAGATGCATACGCTATCACCTTCCCATGTTACATGAGGACACATCCAAGTCCTTTACCTGACGCGTCACAATATACAGTAAAACCTCCGGGTCCAACTGGCAATGTAAGAATGGGCGCTGATATCAACTTCTGCTTCAGATTATCAAATAATGCCTGACATTCTGCCGACCAAATGAATGGCACATCCTTCCGTGTCAAGCGGGTCATGGGCGCTGAAAGTCTTACAAAGTCTGATACAAACCTCCTGTAATATCCTGCCAATCCCAAGAATCTCCGTACATCAGCTACGGTCTTGGGTACTGGCCAGCTCTCTACTGCTTCTACCTTCTTGGAATCCACTGCTACTCCAGCTCCTGATATGATATGACCCAGAAATAAAATGTGGTCCGTCCAGAACTCGTACTTGCTGAGCTTGGCATACAACTGGTTCTCCCTCAGAATCTGCAACATTGTCCTGAGGTGGTCTTCATGCTCCTCTTCACTGGCAGAGTATACTAGAATGTCGTCGAGAAACACCACAACAAACTGATCTAAGTACGGCATAAAGATGCGGTTCATCAAATCCATGAATATTGTTGGAGCATTGGTCAAACCAAACGGTATTACTAAGAATTCATAATGCCCATACTTCGACCTGAATGCCATCTTGGGAATGTCTTCCTTCCGAACCCTCACCTGATGGTACCCTGAACGAAGATCTATCTTGGAGAAAACTCTAGCCCTGCTCAACTGATCAAATAAGTCGTCGATCCTTGGTAGTGGGTACTTGTTCTTTACTGTTGCCGTGTTAAGCTTCCTATAGTCGATACACAATCTGGATGATCCATCCTTCTTCCCTACAAGTACCACTGGTGCTGCCCATGGTGATATGCTAGCTTGGATGAACTTCTTCTCCTTCAGTTCCTCTATATGATGATATACCTTGACCTGCTCCGAATTCGCCATTCTGTAAACCCGATCCGATATCGGTTTAGTTTCAGGTGCCAATTCTATACTGAACTCAATATCTCTAACCGGTGGTAGACCTGGAAGTTCTTCGAGAAATACGTCCAGAAACTCTTCAACTACCTTCGGAACCTGGACTTCTTCTATTGTCGTTACTACTCCCTGCTCTTGCTGAATTGCCTCTGATCTGACTAAGGTGAATCTCTCCATGCCTGGAATATCAAAAGATACACTCCCACTACGACAATCTATTGTCGCATGACTGTCTTTCAGCCAGTCCATGCCTAAGATAACGTCGAAATTTTCTACAGGAAATTCTATCAACTGGGCGGGTAAGGAATGCCCGCAAACTACAACGCTACACGCTAGAATAACTCTACTAACTCCTACGAGCCCATTGCCAGTGAGTATATTCAACCTCCCTGGCAATGCCTCGAACTCCATTCCTAGCCGCATCGCAAATTGTGCAGATATAAATGAGTATGATGCTCCTGAATCAAACAATGCTACTGCGGGATATGAGACGACGAGAATGTTACCTGCCACAACATCTTCCGATGCTAATGCCTCCTCCAAGGACAGTGTGAATGCCTGCCCTCGACCTTCTTGCTGCTTCCCATGTTGCGGCCTAGCCTGGTGCTGCTGCTGGCCCCTTCCTTGATGATGCTGGGGTGGTCTATGCTGGTGTTGCTGCATCGACGGTCCCTGCTGCCGAAACATCTGAGCCTGTGGCATTAACGGACGCTGGGCCAATGGTCTCATTACTATCGCTGGTCCTCGATATTGTCCTGCCCTTGGTGTTGGCAGAGCATGAAACTACTGCACTGGTCCTTCTGACCTCGAATTCATGGGACATGTGGTAACCCGATGATCTGGATTTCACATATCAAACATAGTCCGTTCAATTCCCGACACACATCTCTAGTGTGCCCTATCTTCCCACAATAAGTGCAGCCCGCTGGGGGTTGCTGGTTCTTCCTTGGTTGCTGCTGCTGCTGCCTGGGTGGTGCTGGCCCTCGTATCGCCACATCGTGGATACGAATGCCAGGGGATGGTGCTGTTGTTCGGGGCACTGCTCCCCCTCATCCTTCAATCTGACTGTGAGATCTCTTCTGACCCCCAGTCCTTGCTGTGATCCTCTGAATGGTAATCTCATGCCTTCGAGTTGTCGTCAACACTTCGTCAAAAGTCTGGTAATTGTGCCCCTCTATCAATTACAAGAGCTCAAGATGAAACCCTTGCTGGAACCTCATCACCCTCTGGCGATCCGTTGCTACCATTTCTGGGGCAAACCTACTCAATCTGCAGAACTCCGCTGCATAAGCATCTACCGTCTTGCCGGCCTGCTTGAGGTTGATAAACTTCTGTTGTAGATCGAACTGCGCCACAATTCCATAGTACTTCGTCTTGAACCTTGCTGTAAAATCGTCCCAAGCAACGGGACGTCTGATACCTACTTCCTCTGATTCCCACCAATCACGTGCGAGATCCTGAAGTAGCAACTTCACCTGATCCACACGTTCTTCTGCCGGCACCTTAGCGGCTGTCAGAATAGCCTCAATATACTTAAGCCATGCATCTGCTGAAATAGCATCCTCCGTGCCCTCGAAACGGCGGGGTTGAACTTGCAAAATCTGGTTGATGCTCCTGAATCTGGCCTCGCCCCTCTTTCCAATACCGTCTGTAACCCTTGGTTGAGTAGTACGTTCTGCTCCTGCAACTGAGCATGCATGCGCTGCTGGGCTAACATCTGGTGTTGCTGAGTAGCCATCATCCCTCTCATGATCTCCAGAAGGGCCGGTGTGTCCATTTCTGCAGGGGTAGGTGGAACTGTTGGTGGTGGTGGAACCTCCGGATACTGCGATCCGGCTGCTGCTTCCACTATCACTTCTTCCTGAATAGTCTCTGGAGGTAGTACTGGTCCTTGTTGCTGACCAACCTGGTCATGTTATCCATGTTGCCCATGTTGTTGCTGTCCAGCTCTGACAGGTGCGGACGAAGTGCCCCTAAGAAAAGGGACAAGAGAACAATCAAACGACCGGACATGAAGGATCAATGAAGTCAAGGGATATTGGAATGTCAAGCTGGAGTTGAGGATCAACGAATTGTGAGATCAAGGGAGGAATATGTGTGATTGAGACATCCTATTAAAACACCCCACAAGTCTAAAATCAGACCTGCATGGGCCACCACTAAAACCTTGTCACGCCCCAGAACCAGAATACTGGAGAGCGGGAGAATGACTCAGCCAGCTACGTATTACGGGTAGATAAATACCGTATAATACGATCAATGCTGTCTACAAGACGAGGGGGTACATATTACATAAAAGTCTCACTTATGGTCACTCCACATCTATTGTCTCAATCATTCAAACAAGAAACAGAAATAGAGAACATGTGAGATAAAGCAGTAAGGCATCCCAAACGCTCAGTCAAAATGTTCTTGATATCTGGCTTTACAAAACACAGCCAGATGATTGTAGGCCTTTAAAAATGACAGTCACGCTGAGTTGATCAGGACAGAGTCAAAAGTCACGCTCAGTTGATCCAGACAATATGAACAAATCACGCTGGGGAGACAGCTCATCATTTATCAGAGAGTAATTATGACTGACAGCACAACAGTCGAAGAATGTCTCTTCGTATGCCACGTATGTACAGAATTCGAGAGATCACGGCCGTCTATTGCATGATTTTCGAAATCTTCTTCAGCAAGACTCAACTTTCGTCAAGTTGGCGTACCAAAAGAGCTTCTTGTCATTTAATGTGACTGACAAAAGCAATCACTGCCAGAGATTTTGTGTCAGTCGAGGCACGCTGAATCAAGACAGCTGGCAGTTCTATCCCAAGTCTGCGTGTATTTTGAGTTTTCACTCAAATCTGCGTGGATTCTGAAGTTTTCTTTCTCAAGTCTGTGTGGATTCTGAAGATTTCTTCATCAAGTCTGCGTGGATTCTGAAGTTTTCTTCATCAAGTCTGCGTGGATTCTGAAGCTTCTTGCCCCAAGTTTGCGTAGATTTTGAAGCTTTCTACCCCGAGTCTGCGTGGATTTCGTCTTCAACAAATCTGCATGGATTTCATCAAATTGGAGTACGTGGCAGCCATGCCACTGATCTCTCGCCTGCGTGTCCTGTAACTTGCACACGACTCATGCATGATTGCCATGTGTCCAACAGTTACAGGCCACGTCCAGTAACTGCTCACAACCTTGCGTATGTTAAATCCTGCGTGATTTTCAACTAAGCACAGGCTGTGAAGACAGTTATCTTTTCAGTTATTATTTTTGACTCTATAAATAGAGTTCTTTTTTTTATTGGATAGATACATAGTTATCTACTGTCAAAATTTTGAGAGCTTTTCTTCTTCGCATAGTCCAAGGGATAAAGTGATCGTCTTCTAGATCAGATTCCCACAGTTGTAATTTTCCCAGATACACAATAAATAAAGGAATTTATTTATGAAAAACAAAATGGCGACTCTGCTGGGAAAAACCATCTCCTCTTCTGAGATGGCAACAACTCAATGCGATACTTCGTCAATCGGCTCGACGAAGAAGGTGATGACGATCCAATTCGATCAACTCGCCTATGAAGAAATGCAGCGGGCTAAGAGTGGTAAGCCCACTACAGCCTCCATCATCACTGCCAAGTCGAAGGGACACTCTATCTATGTCCCTAAGAATCAGTTGGCAGCCAATGGTGAAGTCTCTGCCACAGTGTCTGCTCCTAACACTGGCAAGAACTCTACTGCAAGCACGTACACTCTTGTGCGCTCGAAGATGACAGCAATCAAAGATCACACTAACAGTACTGGCTCCTTAGCCAAATCTGTTCCAGTGTGTGTCTCCAAAGTTGAAAGTCATGCTGACAGTACTGGCTCCTTAGCCAAATCTGTTCCAGCATGCAATTTCAACCTCAAAAGTCACGCTGACAGCACTGGTTCCTTAGCCAAGTCTGTTCCAGTGTGTAATTCTAAAATCAACAATCACGCTAACAATACTGGCTCCTTAGCCAAATCTATTCCAGCGTGTATTTCCAAAGTCAAAAGTCACGCCAACAGCACTAGTTCTTTAACCAAGCCTGTTTCAGCGTGTATTTCATCTAAGAAGAATAGCTCTTTAGCTATCTCTTCTTCTTTGCCAAGTTCTACCAGAACTGGGGGTGGTCTTCCACACAAAGTCCCTTCGAAAAGAAATAAATCTTTAGTTGTTTCTTCTGCTCCTGTAGTTTTTACTTCAGGAACAGCTTTGACTGACAATTTTGTTAGTCAAAGAAAAGGAGATGGTCTTTTGACTACTCTTCCTTCTAGACATTCTATGTCTCAAAACTTGAATGAGTCTAAGAAGAAACATTTCTTAATGTTTTCTTCTATGACTTCTTCGAATTGGGCACAGAATTTGTCTAGAAAAGGTCTGTTACCAACTCCTAATCAAGGGGGTAGTTCAACTCTTCCTTCTCTGCAAATATCCAGATCAATGGAAGGAAAACTCCATGTTTCCAAAACCAATGTGTTACCTCCAACTGATCTAAAAACAAAAATTAACACTTCTGGTGTTAAGAAACCATACTAGTTGGAAACAAGGATAAGAGATCCAGATGCAGAGTATGCAAGAAACTATGTGGCTCATATTAATCATTCTCTATATAATCAAGAGCCATCAAGACCCAAGAACAGGAAATATACTCCTCAATCTTCACAAACAGATTTACGAGAATATCTTCAACAGAAGAGAAGAAGTGATTCCGTGTCAAAGGACCATGCTGAATGTGACTTCTATCCAAGAGTCATAATTCAATGCAGATGTCAATCAATGGCTCATGATCATGTTGATCATGAATGTGACTTCCAGCCAAGAGTCACAATGCAATGCAGATGTCAAACAAAACGACAATCTGTCTTCAATCGGATTCAGTGTGAACCTATGCCTGATGAAGATGAGCCTTTGTTTGCTTCTGTCAATATGACCTCTCGGGATGTTGGGGGTAGAGTTGATAGTCCAGATGGAGTATATAGAAATACCAGAGCAAGAGCCTTAGCTTCTAGTCAAAGAAATTTGATCTCTGAAGATGATTCTGAATTCCTTGAAGAATCTAACTTCCCACCTTTTCGTACTGGGGGTAGTTCTCCTATAATTGACTTTGATGCACAAAGCAATGATTCAGAACAAACAACATCTACCAGTTCATCAATAATTCCTCGTACAGTCACGACTTATATGGTTGATGGGAATACTGATGTACCTTCTTCTTCCTTGACTCCTCAAGATCAAAGAATTGCTTCTTTGGAACAACAAATGAAGTCTATGGCTGATACTATGAAGTCGATGTATGAACTCATGGCAACACAGATGCAAAATCGACAGACTGTACCAGATGCCATACCAACTGACACTGATATGAGTCCAGTACAAGTTCCTCCAGCAGTACAATCTAATACTCCTGGACCAGCTCAACCAAACCCTAGTCTCTCTGGAGCTGGGGGTAGTGCTTACAATGCTGTTCCTCCTCCCAACTATTCTCTACAAGTTACAACTCCACAATCTTCTGGAGTTGTTAATGAAGAATTGAGGAATCTCAAAACTCAATTCGAGGCATTCAAACAGAAAGATGGTTTACAAAGGTTAGGCATCAAACAACCTTATCCGATAGAATGGAAGCAAGTATCGTATCCTCTTAAATACAAGCCTCCCACTATCTCATTCTATGATGGAACCACTTCTCCAAGTCAGTTCATTAATCACTTTGAAGTGATGACTGATCAGCTGCAACCAAGCGACGCCCTCCTTACTCGGGTGTTTGTTGGATGTCTCAAGGGAACGGGTTATGAATGGTATAGAAGTCTCCCAGATGGGAGCATTACCTCATTTTTCGGTTTCAAACAGATGTTTCTTGAACGGTTCTATGAAGGGCTCAATGACATGACTATGTCTGCTCTTATTAGAATCAAGCAGAAAAATAATGAAACTACAGAAGAGTACATTGAACGGTTTCGAAGAGAAGCTCTGAAGATGCCTCTTGGAACTCCTGATGCTGTCACCATCGACACATGCAAATCAAACTTGTTGCCAATCATCAGCATGTGGACAGGATCCACTCAATTCCAAGAATGGCCTTCTTTCATAGTTAGTGTCAAGGCCGCAGAAATTAGTGCTGAAACCTTCAAAGGTTTAGGAGTGCAGATGACTCCTAAAGAAACAGGTCAAGGTACTAACAATAAAAACAATGCTCGCAAGGAAAAAGAAACTCTTGAAGTTAATCTTCAGAGCAAAGATGCATCAACTGTTCAAACTTCTCCTACAAGTCAACAACCAAGAATACCTCGTCCCAAAGAAGAATACTCTTTCGATGACGACGATGTCCTTGGTATCTTTGAATGTCTGCTGAAAGGTAATAAGATACAATTACCTGAGATCAAGAAACCTGATGAAGCTGGTAAAACAGATCATCCCAAATACTGCCCATATCACAGAATGCTGGGTCATACAATTCGTACATGTTATGTACTGAAAGGAAAGATCCAAGAAATGATTAAATCTGGAGCTATCTCTCTTACTCCAAAAGAGAAGACCGTCACCTCCAACGTCGTCTCTATACAATTCGGAGATTTCCCTCATCAACTCCTTGAAAATGGGATCGTTCCTATTCCCAAGGCAACTCTTGACATAGTAAATCTTCCTCCTCCACAGTCTGAAGGATTAGTGCCAATCACTTTGGAAACTGGAGAAATCATGTGGATCCATCCTGATCTAGTGGCAGATTTTTTCGCCTTCTCCTCAAAAGACTACTTCTCGAAAGTCCAAGAAGACTGGAAAGATTAAGTCATGTCATATGACTTCTCTTGGATCTATTCCTGACACAGAGCCAAAAGAGAAAGAAGAAGCACTTGTTAGTGCTACTCGAACGGGAAAACCTTATCTAAAGGATTATTCCAAGAATCCTGAGGATCCTCTTGATATCCCTCCAGCTGATAAAGATGCTTCTAATGTTCCTCCTGAAGAAGAATCATCCACTGAACCTGTTCCTCCCAAGCCTACAGCTCTGGAGAAAGGCAAACAACAGGCTCAGTTTGATAAGCCAATCAAGAGGTCCTCTCCTGTTGGACTTCAGAAGCCTTATAATTTCGACATTTTAGCTCAGCTTGCTAATATTCCAGCTAGAATGTCTCTCTTTGAACTTCTACGTCTTTCCAAAGAGACTCGGGAGACATTAAGTGAAGTACTTCTACAAGCTGACTCTTGTCTTGCACAATTGAAGGAGCCAGATGCAGAACCTGCCACTTGCTTACATTGCAACAGTGTATTGGAGATTATCCCAAATATCACCTTTACACAAGACGACATGCTATTGGAGGATAATCGACATGTTCGGCCTCTCTACTACACCGGTTATATCGATACAATGAAGATAGATCGTATCCTCATTGATCCAGGGTCTGCTATAAGCATAATGCCAAAGAGTCTGTTGGATGAACTAAAAATCCTTCTTCACAAGCTCTCTAAGACGGTTACTACTATCCTGGGATTCAATCAAAGCCGAAGCGAGCCTTTGGAAAAGATTCATCTGAAGCTTCAGATAGGCGATTTCAGATCCAAAGTCACTTTCTATGTGATCGAGATCGTGGAATCCTATAATCTTCTTCTGGGGAGGCCCTTTCTTCATGAAAATAATGTGGTGCCTTCTACTCTTCATCAGTGTTTTAAATACATTGATAGCAATGGAAGAGTACAAAAAGAAGTTGCTGATATAAATCCCTTCCATGGGGTTGAAGCTTATTTCAATGATTCCCGAATGTACAAAGAAGAGTATACAAGGGTTATACAAGCTATGGAGAAAGAGAATTCACAAAGTGAGACCTTAATAATTCTGTTAAAGGTCGAACTACTCAGCAACAATCTCTCAAACTCTCTGAAGAAGGTTCTTTCATTATTCCGGTGAGTGGACGGATTTCTTCGTTACCTCAGTCGTTTGCTCAAGACACAATGATTATTCCTGTCAGTGGGCGTACTGTAATTCCTGCATCTCCACATATGAAACAGGATACTCTGCTAATTTCAGTTGGAGGGCGGATTATTCTTCCATCTCAAACTTCAAGGGAGCTCACCTCTTCTGAGCCATTTGTTATCGATCTTAATCGAAACAATGCTTCTTCTCGTTCTTCTTCTCCCCCTTTAGTCATTGACTTGGCTAAAATCTCTAAGGCTCAGCCTTCTCCCAATGTAAATACTGCTGCTTTTACATTTAATGAAAAGTCTCCATCTTTGCAGTATGCTGATGTGTGTAATTATGTTCATAGTTATTTACATTTGTTAGATGACTTGAACACAATAACCATAGGGGTTGTACAGACTGTTCATACAGATGTATCCCTAGAACCTGTACAATCTTCATACTTTCTAGTTCCCAGCAGAAAGCCAGGAGACATTCCAATATTCTTCTATAAAGGGCCCTAAAGTCCTTCTGATTTAGAAGATGAAGACAAAAATGATGATACTGGAAGATTACAACTACGTCGTTATAGTCAGCAATCTAAAGACATCATCAAAAATATGGGCTATGACTTCAGGACTGGCCTCAATAGTGGAAAGGGAAGAAAAATGCCTGTTCGTATTCCTCCTCTGAAATATGGAAGGACGAAATACGGACTGGGCTATATAGCCCCTACTCCTTTTATCAATATTATCCATGAAGATCCCGAGTCTGACGAAGATAAGAGATCTGATTCTTCTAGTACCAATTCTTGGGATTCCGATACGAGTATCGGTGACTTCTACTACAACCTTCTGTCTTCCAACATGGTTTCCATTGACCATTCTGAAGAAAGTGATGAAGACGAAGAAGAGTTTGAAATCTCACCTGAATCGGAACAATGGGCCCAAAGATTAGATAATCAATGGGAGTTCCGTTTCGAGCAAAAAGAACCTCCAACTGAAGACAAACTTATTCAAATAGATGTTGGTGAAGAGGGATCTCCCAAACCAATATTCATCAGTGAAAGTCTTTCTGAACCTGATAAGCAAGACATGATCAAACTCATTCGTGACTACATCGATGTCTTCGCTTGGAGTTATGAAGATATGCCAGGACTTGATCCACAAATTGCAACTCACAAGCTCAATATCTTGCCGAATGCTAAACCGGTCAAACAACAACAACGACGATTTCGTCCAGACATTATGGATGCAATTGAAGTTGAAGTCAATAAACTCATAACCTCCGGGTTTATTAGAGAGGAACAACATCCCGATTGGGTGGCTAACATAGTTCCTGTCCTTAAAAAGACTGGCAAGGTCAGAGTATGCATAGACTTCCGCGATCTCAATACGGCATGCCCTAAAGACGAATTTCCTCTACCAATCACTGATGTCATGATTGATAATACCTGTGGATTTGAACGGATGTCATTCATGGACGGGTATTCTGGATACAATCAGATTAAAATATTTTCAGATGACGAGAAGCACACTTCTTTCAGAACGTCGATCGGTACATACTGTTATACAGTTATGCCATTCGGTCTCAAGAATGCAGGAGCAACTTATCAACGAGCTAAGAGCACTATATTCCGTGAACATTTGCGGAAAACAGTCGAATGCTATGTTGATGATATTGCAGTCAAAAGTCGACAAAAGGAGGATCATATCCAAGATTTGAAGACTATATTTGATCTAATGCGTAAGCATCAATTAAAGATGAACCCTACTAAGTCCTTCTTAGGCGTCTCTAGTGGTAAATTTCTCGGCTTCGTCATTACCTCTAAAGGTATACACGTGGATCCCGAGAAGATCAAAGCCATCCAAGAGATGCGTCCTCCACGTACTTTAAAAGAGCTACGAGGATTTCAAGGAAGGATCGCTTATATCAGGAGATTCATTTCTAATTTATCAGGATGCTGCAGACCATTCAACAAACTTATGAAGAAAGGTATTTCTTTTGTCTGGAATAATGAATGTCAGAAAGCATTTGATGATATAAAACAATATCTGATGAGCCCTCCAGTATTGGTACCTCCCGTTTCAGGAATTCCATTTCTCCTATATACTCGAGCAATGAGTCATTCATTGGGTGCATTACTCGCTCAAAAGAATCAAAATGATCATGAACAAGCCATCTACTATCTCAGTCGTACTATGACCGGAGCTGAACCTCGATATTCACCGGTCGAAAAAGAATGTCTAGCCTTGATGTTCGCTGTTCAAAAGACACGACATTATATCATTGGCCAGACTATTCATGTCATCTCCATGATCAATCCTATACGGATCATGATGAAGAAACCCAGCGTTTTGAATTCTCGATTAGCTAACTGGGGAATCCTACTTGCTCAGTATGACATGTATTATATTCCTCAGAAGTCAGTCAAAGGACAAGCTTTAGATGATTTTCTGGCTGCTCATTCAATTCCAGAAGATTCAAAACTCTATGACGAAATTCCAGATGAAGTCCTAGATTCAAACCAAATTGCTGAAGAAGATCCTACTTAGCGTCTATTCTTTGATGGAGCTTCAAGGATAAGTCCTAATGGTGATATTATCGCTGGAGTTGGAATCATTCTTGTATCGCCAGAAGGTCTTGCTATCCAAAGAGCTTATTCTCTCGATCAGCCGTGTTCAAACAATGTAGCTGAGTACAATGCATTACTCATTGGTCTTCAACTCGCTAAACATCTAAATATTCAATATTTGGAGGCGTACGGAGACTCTAAACTCATTGTCAATCAGATAAGGGGTACTTATGAAGTCCGCCATCAAGATCTGGTTCCTTATCATAGATCAACTATAATTATGGCTTCTTCGTTTGAAGAATTCTTCATTGAACATGTTAGACGAGCATGTAACACAGAAGATGATGCTCTAGCTAATCTTGCAGCGGTGTTGGCTATCCCAATTAGACGACAACAAATGATTATTGTTCGCAATCGAGAATTATTTCATCTTGAAAATAACCTGACCCTAGGACTTCCAGTTGACATTGAAGAATCAACATCTCATGACGTCAACACAACAAGAGGATTTCGATTTAGTCGTAAATCTTTATCATCTTCATCTGATTCCAGCATGGAATTCATCTTCAGTCATTCGGCCGAGAAGCAAAATACGGATACGGATTGGAGACTTCCTTTCTTAGATTTTGTATTGTATGATATTCTTCCGGATGATCCGAGTGAAGCAGCATCTATCAGACGACGATCATTCTGATTCTATTATAATCATACAACAAAGATCTTATATCGTCGAGCCTATGATGGTTTACTTCTCCGATGTGTTGCCGGTGACGAGGCTCAACAAATTATTCGTGAAGCACATTATGGAATTTGTGGAGCACATCAGCCTGGACCAAAACTTCAAGACCGTATTCGACGTATGGGTTATTATTGGCCTACTATGGTATCAGACGCCATCGAATATGCAAAGAAGTGTAAAGCTTGTCAAATCCATGCGGATTTTATTCATCAACCTTCGAAATTTCTACATCCGACAGCAGCATCATGGCCCTTCGAAGCTTGGGGCATGGACATTATTGGTCCGATTAATCCGCCGTCATTCAAGGGTCATCGGTTTATTCTTGCAATAACCGATTACTTCTCCAAATGGGCCGAAGCCATTCCTTTGTCTGAAGTTAAGACGTCCAATGTCATTTGCTTTATTAAGCACCACGTCATCTACAGATTTGGTGTTCCTCGACGCATTATTCATGATAACGGACCACAGTTCGTCAGTCAGAAGTTTACTCGATTCTGTGACGATCACCGGATCAACAATGTGGCTTCTACCGCATATAATCCGGCAGCTAACGGATTAGCAGAAGCTTTCAACAAAATCATCATCAAACTCCTAAAGAAGTTTGTCTCTACTAACAAACGTAATTGGAGTGAGAAGCTCGGTGAATGTTTGTGGGCTTATCGCACTACAGTTCGTAGTGCTACTAAATGTACACCCTTCTCTCTGGTGTATGGTTGCGAAGCTGTTCTTCCATTAGAGATTCAAATTCCTTCTTTAAGGATAGCAATCGCTAATGAACTCACTGCAGAAAATAATGATCGTCTTCGACTTCAAGAATTAGAAGCTCTGGATGAAAAGCGATTATCTGCTCAACAGAATATTGAATTCTATCAAGCTAGAATTTCAAGAGCTTTTAATAAGAAAGTCAGAATTCGGGCGTATCAAAAAGGAGAACTTGTTCTAACAGTCAGACGTCCTATGACTATGACTCATATGAGCAAGGGCAAATTTGACGCAAAGTGGGAAGGACCCTATATTGTGAGCAAAGTTTTCTCAAATGGAGCTTATCAACTCTCAGAATTGGATGGTCAAAAAGTTTTGATGTCTATTAATGGCAAATTTCTTAAAAAGTACTATGTATAAATGTAAATGCTTGTAATCATCAGACAGTTTCATGTTTAGAAATAAAATTTTTATTTTATTTTTATCATGAATGATGATACATGATATTAAAGAAGATCACTATCATCCTTTTCTACATTTGGATGTGGGCCACTGCCGTCCTTCTCGAAGACGTGATCAGCAAAAGAGTCGAGAACCTCCTTGCTAGAACCCACGAGGAACTTGCAAACGGCCATCCTCATGGCTTCTTCTTCTTCAGTCTTTTCTGGTTCGAGCAGGAAATCCAGAATGTCCCTTGGTGGCTTGGGTGCAGACGAACCTTCGCCTGCTTCCGTCTTCTTCGATTGAACTGGATCAGCACGGTGTTCTTCAGTGCCTTTCTGAACTTTTGAGGCAATTCCAGTTTTCTTGGATGCTTCTTCAGACGACATTTTTATGTTTGAAAGAAGAAGTGTTCGTTCTTGTCAGATTTCTGCTATATTTATAGGCAGAAGTTCTACAAATAATGAAACGTCACGTTCATCCGACGGTTCATCCATCCATTAATTGCGTTCATCCGACGATTCATCCGTTCATTTATTCGTCCATTCATGATCTTCTATCAATTTATTAAAGTGGGGATTCGTTATTGATCACGTTTTCATAACCTCTGAATCAATTCCGAATCTACTTGCTCATTTATCATTTTTGACCTCTGCATAGAAATCAATCTATTTTCTTTTGAGTTCCTACATATTATCACGTCCATAATACCTCTGATAATATCATATACTCTAAAACAGAAAAGAAGATTTCATTATCTATCATGTCCACAATTCATCCACAAATACAAATCTTTGAGCATAGAAGAATTATCATTTCCATTCTCATTTCACCACAAAAAGTCTATTACATTTTCTTAGACTTTCTTACAAATCATAATGGAAATCTATTACAAATCTTGGATTTTCATTCTACACCACAACAATAACCTAATAGAGATCTATCTTCTTCTTTGGATCTTCTCCGTCGGACCTTCTCCGTCAGGTTCGTTGTTGGTGGCAGTTCCTGACTGTCTGGGTCCCAGTCACGACCAGATCAGCAGGAATCAAACTCTGGTCTTCTCTCTCAGACGAGAGGAGAACCACAGAGTATGGCAGCCCGAAGTCGTGGTGCTGCCAATACAACTGGTGGATTGGGGGTAACCTCTCAAGGAAGACAGGAATGTATCCAAACCTTGGGATACAATTCCTAGTTCTCCCGTGAAAGGAACTCTACTACCCGATTTCTCGGGGTAGAGTTGACTCCACCATCCAACTCTCGTGTATAAAGGCTCTTCCTACCATCTGAGGAAGACCCTTCTATCTCACGAAGAGTTCTGAGTTGTCTGATTTACGCGTCAAAAGCGTATGAGCTCCCTGATGTAGATGTCAGCAGGATATTCTCCACAGCATCCACATCCCCAATGCCAGTTCTGAAGAAAATTTTCAGCCAAGTTTCTGCAGAAAGTATTAAGAAGAAAAAGATTAGATCAACAGAAACCATTCAGCGTGCATTTATCAAACAGAAACAGGCGTGTATTGTTCAAATCAGAAACAAGAAACAGAAAGCCTATCTTCAACAGCAAAAATAATACACGTATTACACTGACTTACCTTCAAGTTTGGTGCTAAGGATTGGCAAACTCATGTTTGATACAGTGCGCAGAAATCGAACATTAGAAAACATTGCTTTCCTGTTTGAGAGTGAAATCTCCCAAAAATTTCATTCTTAGAGAAGAAGAAGAGAAATGGGAGATGAGTATCTGTGAAACTCTTCTATCTATTTAAAGGGCAAAGTACAAGTCTATTCTTGGAAAAGATCCGCATAAATAGCGCTCGTAAACCGTGGAATGAGTGTTACGTGTGCTTTGGAAGACAGAGCAACATTGGAAATAGTCAAAGGGTGCTAATTAATATTCTTCATTAATGCACGCAGATTAAACACAGAAGTTGTACTTCATTCTTCAAGACAGGCACTGATGGCCTTACAAAAGACAAAACAAAAAGAGTGCAACAAAAGCACAAAAGACACGCTCTATTTTCCAGAGTGACTGAGCTTAATGCCTAGTTCTTCTACGCTTTTGACCCCCATGCGGTGTAACAGAGCCTTCAACATTTCACGCTGCTCTATGAGGCTGCGCCCATCAGAAGAGAACGAGCCATCTAAGCCAAAATAGCTCAAAAAATTCTTGGCTAGTTGCAAGGGATCATCTTTGAGTTCGAAGACAAGGGGCTCTGGCTCTTCACCCCCAAAAGTGGGGTCACCATGAGAACAAAAGCCCAACTTGCGTGCTTCTTCCTCAGCTTTCTCTTTTGGTGTCATGTTGACGTAAGATGAAGATTAAATAAATCCTCTCCCTGTTTATATAACAGAGCTCGCCGGCGGTTCATATTCCACCATAAATTGGATGTAATCAGTCTCGGAAAATGAAGAGTCATCATGACATTTAATAAGTTCATTTGGATATTCTCAAAGAACTTCGAAGTCTTTCCGACTTCCGAAAAATTTGAAGTCATCTCAGCGTGACTGATTTCATTTTATCATCTTATTTTCAAAGTATTTCGAAAATTTTGAAGTCTTTTCAATTTTTCGAAAACTTTGAAGGGGGTCTTGTAGGCCTTTAAAAATGACAGTCACGCTGAGTTGATCAGGACAGAGTCAAAAGTCACGCTCAGTTGATCCAGACAATATGAACAAATCACGCTGGGGAGACAGCTCATCATTTGTCAGAGAGTAATTATGACTGACAGCACAACAGTCGAAGAATGTCTCTTCGTATTCCACGTATGCACAGAATTCGAGAGATCACGACCGTCTATTGCGTGATTTTCGAAATCTTCTTCAGCAAGACTCAATTTTCGTCAAGTTGGCGTACCAAAAGAGCTTCTTGTCATTTAATGTGACTGACAAAAGCAATCACTGCCAGAGATTTTGTGTCAGTCGAGGCACGCTGAATCAAGACAGCTGGCAGTTCTATCCCAAGTCTGCGTGTATTTTGAGTTTTCACTCAAATCTGCGTGGATTCTGAAGTTTTCTTCCTCAAGTCTGTGTGGATTCTGAAGATTTCTTCATCAAGTCTGCGTGGATTCTGAACTTTTCTTCATCAAGTCTGCGTGGATTCTGAAGCTTCTTGCCCCAAGTTTGCGTGGATTTTGAAGCTTTCTACCCCGAGTCTGCGTGGATTTCGTCTTCAACAAGTCTGCGTGGATTTCATCAAATTGGAGTACGTGGCAGCCATGCCACTGATCTCTCGCCTGCGTGTCCTGTAACTTGCACACGACTCATGCATGATTGCCATGTGTCCAACAGTTACAGGCCACGTCCAGTAACTGCTCACAACCTTGCGTATGTTAAATCCTGCGTGATTTTCAACTAAGCACAGGCTGTGAAGACAGTTATCTTTTCAGTTATTATTTTTGACTCTATAAATAGAGTTCTTTTTTTTATTGGACAGATACATAGTTATCTACTGTCAAAATTTTGAGAGCTTTTTTTCTTCGCATAGTCCAAGGGATAAAGTGATCGTCTTCTAGATCAGATTCCCACAGTTGTAATTTTCCCAGATACACAATAAATAAAGGAATTTATTTATGGAAAACAATGATGTAGTAAGTATACACAATTGTTATCAGCTGCAGCCTGACTTAGTTACAATTATGCAAAAGTAGGTACAAGACAATCCGACTAACATGTCGGTGCCAAACGGTAAAGTATAAAGTATTTAACAAAACGAGCGGGGAAGTAAGGAAACCCACTCGAGTCCTCCTGTGATCATCCTTCTAGTGTTGACCATCGTGGAGATAGAAGTAAGCTGGATCCTCGGGGACCGGCTCTAAATCTGGCCATGCAAAACCAGAGAGGTTAGACCTCTAATAGCAAGTACCGCAAGGGAGCACGATATGAGGAATGAAACCAGTAATAGGAAACATAATTAATAGATCTCTGCTGACTACTGGATTCACATTACATCATGACACTTCGAACCAACCTCCCAACCAAACAAGGACAGAAGTTGGCCCGCCATGTCATGACATTCTGATCATCTCAGTTAGGTAACAGAGTGGGTACAGTACACAAACAAATCAATTTAAACGGCCATGCAACTACTACGGCTTGCTACGGTGAGTTCCAGGTTATCCTGGAATGATGCAATTGGAATTCCTCAGTTCTTACTATGTGCAAGCAAGGCTAGTTTACCCAGTCAATCAATTACGCCAATCATGAATTAGACGAGTCCCAGCGGGACGCCCGTCATCAATATAAAATATACAATAAGTAATATAACCAGATACCGCTCCCTGCCCGTGTGGCAGATTTGCAGTATCTGTGGGGACCAACCGGTCTGTCGGGCACCACTAGTCCCAAGAGGGCTGCCATGTAACAACTCGGAAAATCCATTCTCTCCATGCAATTATTATTTTATTTAACTTAATAGTCTCTACGTTGAGTGAAATCCCATGCTGTGGATCATAGTTATTCGAATGAGTACTTTCGTACGGGGTACGATATGCACAACTCTACAACGATACCAGTGCAGTTAGGTTGCAGGTCTTACATAGCGTAATGCAACAATCAAAACTAACCACGAAGTAATCATGCCTTGACCATAAAGTACACATACTATTTTTGTAAGATAAATAAATAAATAAATAAATAGATAAATAAATAAATAAATAAATTATTTGAAGCCTGCATGTGCCTGTATGCCAATATTCGAGATTAGCCAGTCGATTGCAATAGTTCATAGTTAATATGAACGTGTCACATTCATTCAATTCAATAAGACGAATAGCCAGTCTCTCAGTTCCAACTAGGAACACATGATCAATCATTAAATCAAGATAACAATCCTTGTTTATTAATGCCAAGACAATAATTAATGTTAATAAATGCCAAGTAAATCAATCAACAATAATAGATGTCAATCAATGTCAATCAATGCCAATTTAAAGCAAGGATCAGGCGAAAAGACATTGGGGTCAGAGTCATGCGGCTCACGAAACTTGGGTTTCATGCGGCCGACTTAGTAAAGCTCCATGCGGCAGCTAAGTCATGCAGTGCCATGCGGCTAAGAAGAATCAGCGCCATACGGCTGGAAATGATCAACGCCATGCGGCTAGATGATATGCAGTGATGCGGCTAAGATAGTTCACATGCGGCTGCGGGAATGACCCTCATGCGGCTCGGGTTAAACTAAACCCATGTGGCTGGAACTGACCAAGTCTATGCGGCCCAAATGACGAGCCCAAGCTTATGCGGCTGATAAGCTTCATGCGGCTAGGATGACTTATGCGGCCAGATATTACTCGGGTCCTATATACGGCCAGGATATAATACTCATGCGGTTGAAAAGGAGACGGCGCATGCGGCCGAAATGGTCCATGCGGCCAGATAGCTTTATGCGGCCGAAACTGCCATGCGGCTAATTAATTAAGTCATGCGGCTAACTGATCAAGCCTAAGCTTATGCGGTTAATAAGCTTCATACGGCCAGGATAACTTGCCGCATGAAGACTCATGCGGTCAAGTACTGGCATGCGGCCAGGATCTGTTCTTCTTCTCTAAATTTCTAAGGACAGAACCATGGAAACCATTGCTTCCAAGCTCTCTAAATCCTTCATTCTAAGCCCAAATCTGAACTTCCATAGGTCAAAATGGGGTAGAACGAAATTCTCTACATCATGGAACCATCAAAACTTAAAGATAATAAAGTTTACTAGATCAAAACCTAAGAAATCCAAAAAAGCATTAAACTTAGATCTACAAGGAATGAACCATGGAAATTAAAAATGCTAAGTACTAAAGAGGTTCAAAATCCAGTAAGGAAGATGATGGAACGAAAATAACGATGATCCATCAAGAAGCAAGTTTGGCACTTGCCTGGCGGCTGGGTAGATGGAGGAGTTATGAGGAAGAAGAAGCTTAATAGTGAAGTAATGAAGAGAGAGAAAGGGGATGGCTTTAAATAAAGGGGTGGTGGTAGGTGGGGATCAGTGTAATGAACCAACTAATGCTAAACCAATCTAAGCCGAACCCAAAGCAAAGCAGAAAGTAAAATACAGAATTAAAATTACAGGAATTAAAATGCGGAAATAAAATTGCAGAAAATTAATTAACATGAAATTAAAGGGATTTAACTACAGAACAATACATGATAAATATTAAATAAACATATTAAAGCAGTACATGCATTAAAAATATACGTATTCTGGGAACGGGAAGTGACAATGCGTTATCGACCAGGTTGGCGGCGGCGTCCGTACAGCGCAGGTAGCGAGCCCCGATGCACGTCTCCGTCATACCTGTCGCTAACCATTCCTTTCTTTCTTATCTTTTGTTCATTCTTTCTTTTCTCTCTTTTACTTGTTCGTTCATTCATCGATTCATTAACGTATTCATTCATTCATTTGTTGATTCATTCATTCACTTTTTCGTTCATTCGTTCATTCATGTATTATGCAACTCCCTGTGCGGGAGTCGCCTTGGCGACCCATCGGTCCCGAAGTCTTTCAATGTTGCTATACTCTACTCGGAACGACTATGTCGATAGTCTTTCCGTTTCATTGTTGTAAACTATTCATTGCTTCGTTGTTGAACGCATAAGGAACTTAAAATGTAAGCTGTGCCTTGGCACGAGCGTGGAGAGCGGTACGGGAGTTCTTATATTTTCCAAGTTATTTTCCATGTTCTAAACAAACAAACAAGTTGGGATTATTCCATTAGCTAGGTGCGTTGGGTCATTTATTAGCATGTACGGTGTTATTGCCTAGCGATTCTAGTGATAGTGTCCGTATTATTAAGTGTCTAGGCTAAGCAAAGACGGGTTCATCGGAGCCACCCACCTTAGCGATGTTCACATCAACCAAGCGATACTCCAAGCGCGCCTTTAAAAGTCTAAGTCTGGATTCATCTTTGATGGGCCAATGTAAGTCTTACATCGATTCTTCATCGGGTCGATGCAAACTCTTCGAGTCGACGGCTCGTTTGAGTCGTTGCACTTGCCTTTTGAATCGACGTTCCGCTAGGACGAAGCGGGTCATTACATAATACACCACTCAAAATAAGTCTCGTCCTCGAGACTTCCTGAGTGCAAGTCGTCCTATCGTTCCTTAACTTATGTCGTGTGCATACCTTAGACAATTCCTATCGAATGGCAATATCGCTCGATGGCATCGAACGATACTCGGTTATCCTTCCAAGTTTTAAGTTGCATGCGTTTGGTAAATTTTATCGAATGACTTTACTACTTATTCATGAGTTAACGGTACTCACTCAGTCGTCATGTTTCTATGACTTAGTCACTATTGTGCCCTATTGCGGGATCGTAATGGTCACACGAGGCTCGTTGTAATTCATCAAATGCGAGAGTCGTAGGCTGAGGCAAACTCACTCATTCGTTCTTACGCATCTCAACATCCACTTGCAGCTGCATTCGAGTTCATCATATCGCTGAGTTTGGATCGTGCACATATTCAAGACGTCTTCCGAATACGTACAATTCAACCAAGCTTAGCGATTAGCAAAGTCGGACAAGCTACTCGTGATAGTTTTGATTTGCCGATCGTTTTACTAACTTCGATTAAAACCAAACTCATGTGTGTTTCACTATTGTTTATCTCAGTCCTCGAGATGATTCGATTCGTTTTTCAAGCGTTATTGTCTACGAAATCAATACAATTTCTTCTTAGCGGAGTCGACCAAGTCTACCCGTCAACGATTCAATTTATTATCCCAACTTTACTTGTTTATCATCTATTCCTTTCATTCACTTCGTTTGAGGCCAACCTTGTTGTCGTTCACGCACACTCCCAGTTCCACGTCCTAACTCTAAGTCCTGCTGCCCCAAGTTTGTCGTCCATCCAGACGATACTGTAATTGTCAGTCACACAGATTCAATCACTCGACATAGGGTCGTCCGCCTATCTGCTAGGTCAGCTCACAAGGTCATAGGTACAAGTCAAGTTCTTGGTTCATCGTTCAAAGTCATTGTACGACGCTCGCCCCAAATCCTATGGTCAAACTATTTTGTTCGTTTGTACGGGAGTTTCTATCCAAGTTCGTTTCACTCACATTTTTAAACATCAAGCAATGTTCGTCCTATTCGCATCAACACATTCTCCGCTCCAAGTCCGAGCTCGTTTAGGAAAGTCATCCTACGATAGGTTGTCCTCAACCGAATCCTCGATATGTTAATATCGTATGTCCAGACTAACAATTATCGTAGTCTATCTCTTCAAGTATGTTTGATACAATTTACCTATCCATCCTATCTAATTCTCGTAGTCGATCACAAGGTCATCTAGTCTTGCAAAATGTCGCACCCCGATCTCACATAAGTCTGATTATCCACGGCGGACATGAATCACCATGTCGATATTTCTGCGGAATAATCGTCCTCATCGGGACGTAACTCTTGCGTTGAGTCTAGACTTACTCATTTTCGATACGCAAATTGGGTCTACTCAATCCTCATCTTTACTTAGTCGTCCATCATAAGCCCGATCAATCCTCAAATTTGCCTTCGCTTCAAACCACAAGTCGTAGCAATCAAAATTGCCATGTCATGATATTTTGAGTTCGATCATTTTCGTTAGACATGAATCACCATGCCAACGCTCATGCGAAACAATCGTCCCAAATCTGACGTGACGCATGTACGAGGCTGGAGTTGCGCTCGCATAAGACAAGATCGTTGTCGTTATGGTTATCACCGAACAATCAAGTCACTTTCCTTCTTCATCCAAACATTCATCTCTATCAAAATCCCAACATAGCATCCTCGAAATAATAACTTCTAACATGATCATCATTCATCGAATCAGAGTACTCCCGAGTTATCATACATCGATCTTTGATACGCCTCAATACCATCGATGATGTACATAACCTGACGATCTTCCTTTTGCAACGAATTTCGAGTCGTGTAACTTAATTCCTCAATTTCGTATTATTCCATGCTAGCTCAAGTCTTTGAGCAACATCTATCCCAAATCCTTAGTCATTCTCGTATCTTCAAACCAATGTTCTCCATGCACGCTATCTTCTAATCGTGCTAACTTCGGTTTCATCTGAGTATTTCGTCTCAATTCAAGTTTCAATCCATTCAACTAAATTCGAAATCGCATGTACGATCCACTACGTTTCCTCGACCAAAACATTCATTTATTTTATCGTTTGGAATCTCCATTCAACCATTTTGTAATTTACATTACCATCCACAAATCGTCCGAACGATATCTCGTTTGAGACTCTCGAATCATAACCAACTAAGCGTTACTCGTTCTAAGGTTTTGCGCGATATTATCGCTTGCCAACATACTCGCACTATCCGTAAATCCTTTAGTTTCGCTCGAACAATTTCTATAACATCCATACACCACTCAGGGTTCGAGCCACTCGACTGGTCGTGGACACTCACTCTTATTCTTCTTTGAAGCTATCACATACACCGCTCAGGGTTAAGTCATTCTACAATTCCTCAAAAGGTCATTCGATTCACAATCGACCTGTTCGAATGTGCGTTCACCCATTCCTCAAAGTCTAAGAATAATTTCTCGTGTTCGCTTTAGCGTTAGTCGAGTAGCATCTCTATCAACATATCACGTCCCAGAACCAGAATACTGGAGAGCGGGGGAATGACTCAGCCAGCTACGTATTACGGATAGATGAATACCCTATAATACGATCAATGCTGTCTAAAAGACGAGGGGGTGCATACTACATGAAAGTCTCACTAGGGTTACTCAACATCTATTGTCTCAATCATTCAAACAAGAAGCAATAATAGAGAACATGTAAGATAAAGTAGTAAGGCGTCCCAAATACTCGGTCAAAATGTTCTTGAGATCTGGTTTCACAAAACATAGCCAGAGGATATAACAAGATATACACAATCGTTATCAGCTGCAGTCTGACTTAGTCACAATTATGTAAAAGTAAGTACAAGACAATCCGACTAACACGTCGGTGCCAAGCGGCAAAATGTAAGGTAAGTAGCAAAACGAGCAGGGAAGCAAGGAACCCACTCGTGTCCTCCTGCGATCATCCTTCTAGTATTGACCATCTTGGAGGTGGAAGTAAGCTGAGTCCTCGGGAGCTGGCTCTAAATCTGGCCATGCAAAACCAGAGAGGTTAGACCTCTAATAGCAAGTACCACAAGGAAGCACGACATGAAGAATTAAAACCAGTGATAAGGGTTAAGAATATAATACATAGGTATCTGCTTGCTACTGGTATTCACACAACATCACGATACTTCAAGCCAACTTTCCAATCAACAAGGACAGAAGTTGACCCGTCATGTCCTGACATTCTGATCATCTCAGTAGTTAACGGAGTAAGTACAGTACACAAATAAATTAATTTAACGGCAATACAACTACTACGGCTTGCTAACTGTAAATTCCAAGTCGTCCTGGAAATATGCAATAAAGGATTCCTCAGTTCTTACAATTTATACGCAAGGCTAGGCTACCCAATAATCAATTGTGCCAATCATGAATTAGACGTGTTCCAGCGGGATGTCCGTCATCAATATATATAAAATATAAACAGATACCACTTTCTGCCCGTGTGGCAGGTTTGCAGTATCTGTAGGAACCAGCCGACATGTCGGAGCACTATTTGTCCCGAGATGGATGCCATGTAAGAACTCGAAAATCCATTCTCTCCATGTAATCATTATTTTATTTAACTTAACAGTCTTTGTGTTAATTAAAATCTCATGCCGTGGATCATGGTCATTCAGAATGAGTACTTTCGTACGGAGTATGATATGCATAACTCTACAACGATGCCCGTGCGGTTAGGTTGTAGGTCTTACATAGCGTAATACAACAATCAAACCTAGCCACGGAATAATCATGCCTTGACTGTAAGGTACACATGCTGCTTTTGAAGTCTGCACGTGTCCATATGCCAATGTTTGGGATCGGCTAGTCAATTGCAATGGTTCATGTTTAATATATGAACGTGTCTCATTTAATTCGATAAGACGACTAGCCAATCTCTTAGTTCCAACTAGGAACGTATGATCAATCATTAGTCGAGGTAACAATCATTATCAATTGTGATAAGGCATGAAAGTCAATTAGTATTTAGTATGGTCGAGTCTATAACTCTCAGGGTTTAGTTCCAGTCATACTGGATATCCATAAACCAATCGAGACACAGGGCACATTCCACACAACCATATGTATTAAAATATTAACATATCAAGATTTTTTAGTTCATGCCAAAAGGCGTAAGGATATAATAAGGGTGCCATGTACGCCAAAGGAGTACGCTCAATGAAATACGCTAAGCCAGAAGAGTACGCCCAATGAAATACGTATAAAGGAAATTTACGCGTGAAGGAATACGCATAAAGGACTACGCTCAATTTAAGGAATAAAGTTACGCGTAAAACTCGTCTTACGCCAAGCCAGAGGAGTACGCGTAAAGGAGTACGCTCAATAAAATAGAGTTACGCGTGAAACTTGTACGCGTAAAGAATAGGGTTGCATAAAGGAAATAACGTTACGCCAAGCCAGAGTAGACTTACGTAATCCAGATTCACGCTGACACGAATGATCGTGGGCGTAGAGCTTGATACTACGCCAGCACGTATAACATGGGCGTAAAGGCTACAATTGCGTTTATGCGTAAGGAAGTTATCTTAGGCATGGAGCGTAAAATAGCTAAAGGTTAGCATTACGCGTATAAAGCAGCAAGGAATGGTCTTGAGCGTAAGGTAGCTCAAGACTAGCTCTACGCACGACTATTGTCGGGTAGAAAACATTCGCGTAAAAGTCTTAATCGACTTCGCGTAAAACTTGGAAGTAGCCTCTGCGTAAGGCTTAAGCTTCTTCCGAGAACGAGGTTCATGGAACCCATGAATTCTACCAGCCAAATATTGGTTAAAACAAATCCAAATCTGGGTTATCAAGGTTCTACTAGGACAAGGTTGAATGCACTACAACATAGAACTATAAGGTTTTGAAAATAAACAAGTTAAATAGATCAAAACCCTAAAATCCGAAAATAGCAATTCTAGATCTACTAAAAATGAAACTTCAAAATGTAAAATGCTAAGTTCTAAACTATCTTAGAATCACGAAGGAAAGATAAATGAACCATAAAAATATGGGTTCTCATGTGGAGCAAGATGCACTTGCCTAAGCTCTTGGTAGGTGGAGAGAGTTATGAGGAAGAACAAGGAGAGTAATGATAATAAGTAAAGAGAGAAAAAGTGATTGGGCTTTAAATGGAGATGTGGTAGGTGGGGAGTTGGATTCATGATGAACCACCATATTCGGAAATAAACCAACCCAACTAAAACAGAAAATAAAACACAGAAAAATATTTAGTGAGGAATTAAAGAAAATTAAATACAGAATAAATGCATGATAAATATTAAATAAATACATTCAAGCAGTACACGTATTAAAATACGTATTCTGGGAACGAGGAGTGACACAATATATGATCTAAGTCTCATTTATTCTCGTCCGAGCGATAGTCAAACTCGTTCGTAACTCGTTCGCACCACAAGGTCTAGGTGTACGATACTTGGCACAACTTAGCCAAAAGGCTGCGTGCATAACCATCCCGTTCGAACCATACTTCGGTCTCGTGTACTCGTTCGTTATTGTCAGCGTAAGGTTATTCAAGCATGCACTGCGTTTGCTAACTTTTAGCATTGGTTCCTTTCAACTTAAGTCCGTCGTGGTTTGGCACAAAGGCATTCGTCTATCGATCCCGTTCAACCGAGTACTCATACGAGCTTTTAAAAATATTAGACTTATTGTATGGAATATCCCAACGCACAATGAGAGAGAGCGTATACTTCTTTTGTTTCCAACTGAGCTTTCAAAACGGAGAGAATCGAAATGAAGTCCAAGGACGTAAAACCGTGCTCTGATACCAATCTGTCATGCCCCGCTCCCGCAGGAGCATTTTTCCTCGCTAAGGCGTGATGTCGCACGAGACTAAGTTGCTCTCGTGCAAGGCTAAGTCCAAAAAATGGCCGATTTGAGCTAGGCCACAGAGTCGCACAAAGTGTTCCTATTTGCAGCGAAAAGTAAATGAACACAAGTTGAAGCAAATTCAAACTCTTTATTAATATTCCAGAAGTTTACAAGAGGCGCTAGGCCGAGATTACAAGTCTCTCAAGCTCTCTCTCTCTGAAACATAAAAGACGTGCCAAGTGGCTTACAATATGGAATGATTCATGGCGATGTTTCGATACATTATGTCATATATATGGTGCTTTAGCTCCTTACAACGCTCCAAGGCTCCAGAGTTAGCTCCGCGCCTTAGCACGTTCGAGGTAAGCTTCGTACCCGACGATGTCTCCCGCACCCTGCAAGCAAACTGTGGGGTTATCAGTACATTATTATGCACTGGTGGGGAGGCTAGCTCGCCTACAATGCTATTATTACCAAACACGTTCTATTTACTTTTGTGCACCGTCTATCATTCATTGTCTTTCTAATCTTGCCGTAGGATCAGTTTTATGGCATATCTCATAACCTATCTCGTGTTATCGATTTTATTTGTCGCATGGAAATACATGCATGACTTATCCATACTTATCGTCCGACCTTCCCAGTCCAAAGTAAACCAAGTTAGTCAACAACTCATATTTAACAGCTTAACGTAGTTCGTGTAAATATTCAGTGTCAAGGGCATGTCCCTGCCTCAGATTCTACTACGTGTTCCCACTCGCAAAGTTACGTTGTGACCACGCCTCATTTCGATGACCATTCTCCCTCGGATATTCCTGCATACTCAACCGGTCAGTTGTGTTACGCTCGAAAGGTTTTGTTCCAATGTCCATGTTCACTCAACTGTTCAATTGTTTAGTTAACTTAGACTACTTTATTTCAATGCAAGGACTTGCACGTGGATTGCCACCAGCAAGCCCACTTAATCTATATGCACCGGTCGTTGGCATAAGAAGCCATTTTGGACATGTTTCTCTTGGTATTCTCACCTATCATAGCGTGATGGCTGGTACACCTTGATAGTCTCTTGAAATACCCGGTCTTACTTTTCCTGGATGGCCAAGCCCGCACCCAGGCCAGCACCGTAAGCCATGATTCTGCCTAGGCCGGCCACGATGTCTCCGATCGTTGCCCTAGGAATCCCTTATTACTCCTCTTCCCCCCGTATACGAGTAGGTTGTCCGTGACCATTTCGTATTGTCTTGTCATTTTAACTTAACGACTGTCTTTGAGCCATAGGCTGTCTGTGAGCCATAATGCGTTATCGATTAGCATGTACGGTGTTATCGCCTAGTGATTCTAGTGATAGTGTCTATATTATTAAGTGTCTAGGCTAAGCAAAGACGGGTTCATCGGAGCCATCCACCTTAGCGATGTTCGTATCGGTCGAGCGATACTCCGAGCGCGCCTTTAAAAATCTAAGTCGGGATTCATCTTTGATGGACCAATATAAGTCTTGCATCGATTCTTCATCGGGTCGATGCCAACTCTTCGAGTCGACGGCTCGTTTGAGCCGTTGCACTTGCCGTTTGAATCGGCGTTCCGCTAGGGCAGAGCGGGTCATTACAAAGGTAACCCTTCTTTAAAATACTTTGGTATTGTTTATAGATTAAACTAAATAAATAATAAAATTGAGCATATGAAGCCATCTTATTATCTTCCTATAAGTAGAAGTATTGTGGTCTATATTATCTTTTCTTCATTTGAACTTTAAGTTAATTTTCAGTAAAACCATATTTTAATCTATTTTTTTGCGAATAACCGTAGTCTTAGTCATTTGGGATCGAATAATTTTGCGAAAATATATTACAATGGCACGACATTCAATAACTATGGTGTCCAAGTATTCATGTCACCCTCGGATTTTCGTTATACGTATTTTGGTATACGTGTACGTATCTCGAACCTGTATTTCGACTTGTCCTGATTGGCTGGCCTTGAGTTCTGCTTTGGCATAAGTTAGTTAGCATTTCATGGTTCTGGTATGCATTGGGTTCGGCTTGGTTTGGCTCGGTTTGGGTTGATAAGCAAAACCCCTACCTACCACCATCCCCCCCATTTATTAACCCAACCACCATTCTCTCTCTTCATTCATTACTCATTTACTTCTCTTCTTCTTCTTCCTCACCGATCACCCACAGTAGGCAAGTGCAACTTGCTTCATGGTGGAACTCAATTTTTGTTGTTCCATTGTCTTCCTCACGAGATTCTAAGACACTTAGTACTTAGCATTTTTAGTTTCCATGGTTCATTTCACGTAGATCTAAGTTGGTTGTATTTTCGGATTTCTTAGTTTTAATCTACTAAACTTGCTTGTTTACGAAAGTTGAGAGTAGTAGGCATTCCGATTTTATGCAAGTTTGGTTTTGGAATGGTTGGATTTCATCGAGACTTGACCGAGATGGGACTTGCTTGAGCTCTTGAGCTTTTACGCCTTCTTGTCTTGGCCTGGTGGAGAAGATGAAGTCTTTTACGCACACGTTTTACGTACCAGCGTAGTGTTTTAGCCTTTACACACACGTTCTTATGTGCTAGCGTAATACTTAGCTTTTACGCACACGTTTTATGTGCCCGCATATTAATTCCCCTTTACGCATACGTATTTGCGTGCCAACGTAATTACTTCTACGCCGAGTTCATTCGAACTCTACACAGGGGCTACTCCGCTCGCGTGGAGTGCTCGCTCGCGTAGAATCTCGCTCGCATGCGGCTTGCTAGCGTAGAGCGCTTGCTCGCGTAGAATCTCGCTCTGCACTCTTGCTCGCGTAGAGCATCCTATCCTTAGGTCTTGCCCGCGTAGAGCCATTTTACACTCGGGGTCTCTTGACCTAGCGTAGTATTGCACGCGTAGAGACCTTGAGGCTTTAGTGTACCATGTTTGCCATTTTATATTCTTACGCCTTTTTTATGAGCATGATAATCAATAATTTATTTAATATGTTTGAAATGATAATTGTACACGACATGGTGTGGAGTAAACATGACATGACAAGATATGACAAGCAAGCATGATGGGAACTAATGAATGCTGTTACGATGGCTAACATGACATGACAAAAATGAATGGCCTGGACACCGTGGACGATTGTATTTATACGAATGATCCAGTATTGTCTTGCATCATGTCTAGGGCAGGGACCCGTGAGTACCACGGTCAGGGGTACCTACTGAAACTGACTAAGGCTAATAACTAAAATAATCCAGTAGCCATGAAGAGATTTTCCTGCTACAGGCAATCCCGTTATCTTGGCTCTCCATCATGGGATCTGTAGCCTACCGTTGAGTAGGACACATTTCCAGCACACTGTCATGTGTTGCATCCACCAAGTTACTTAAGGGTACATGCGTTTCTTGGACGATGTACTTACATGAAAACAACCCCTAATTGTGTCCGGATAGCCTGGATAGTCTGCAGGGCTTGTGGCTGTTGGAATATCTTATTGCATCTTGTTAGTAACTAGGTCTATGATAACCCTAGTTAGTTAAAGTATCAAGCCGTACTCATTGCTTGGCCATGAATGTTGGATGTAGAGTCTATCCAGTCCAAGTCTTGTCTTGTTCCAGTACCTGGCTACCTCGGAACATGATTGCTCATGCTTACCTTATTAATGACTGATCGAAATAGTTTTTCTCATTTTCTAGACATTTATTGTTCTAATTAAATTTTATGCCTTATTATTATCTTTCTTACTATATGTTCTGCTATGCTGGTTTTAGTTCTTAAGTGAAGCCTCCTTTGTGGCACTTGCTCTACCTGGGATCTGACCCAGCTGGTTTTGTATGGCCAGATACCGGAGCAGCTCCAGAGGATCTACCTATCTTCCAGCCAGATGGTGACCACCTAGAGATCATCTTCGAGTTGTACAAGATCGCCAGCATTATTGGGTCGATTCTTATCGGCGTCCCCTTGAATTTTCTGTCGGTGACCATGTATTCTCGAGGATCTCGCCTACCCGTGGCGTCATTCGTTTCGGCGCGCAGGAAAAGCTTAGTCCTAGGTATATCGGCCCATTCGATATCCTTGAACGAGTAGGTGATGTGTCCTATCGTCTCGCTCTTCTGCCGTCGTTACGTGAGGTATATGATGTCTTCCATGTATCCCAATTACGACGGTATATTCCGGATTCGAGTCATGTCCTTGATCATTCGGAATTGGTTACTGGTACCAACCTTTCGTATGAAGAGAGACCGTATCCATATTGGACCGAAGAGAGAAGATACTCAAGAACAAGACTATCAAGTTAGTTCGTGTTGCTTGGGGTCATCACTCTTTGGGTGAGTCAACGTGGGAGCGTGAGGATGATATCCGATCGCGATATCCCGACCTGTTTGACTCGTAAGGTATAATGTCTTCTTATGCCTTATGCCATCGACTTCCTTGCTTGCATGAATGATTGCTTGATTGATTGCCTAGTTATAACTTGCTTGTGACTAGTATAACTTGCTTGACATCTCTAGCCTCTTGGCTAAATTGTGAGGACAGAATTCTTTTAAGGTGGGTAGAGTTGTCACCCTCGGATTTTCGTTATACGTATTTCGGTATACGTGTACGTATCTAGGACCTGTATTTTGACTTGTCCTGATTGGCTGGCCTTGAGTTCTGCATTGGCATGAGTTAGTTAGCATTTCATGGTTCTGGCATGCATTGGGTTCGGTTGGGTTCGGCTTGGTTTAGCTCGGTTTGGGTTGATAAGCAAAACCCCTACCTACCACCATCTCCTCTATTTATTAACCCAACCACCATTCTCTCTCTTCATTCATTACTCATTTACTTCTCTTCTTCTTCTTCCTCACCGATCACCCACAGTAGGCAAGTGCAACTTGCTTCATGGTGGAACTCAATTTATGTTGTTCTATTGTCTTCCTCACGAGATTCTAAGACACTTTAGTACTTAGCATTTTTAGTTTCCATGGTTCATTTTACGTAGATCTAAGTTGGTTGTATTTTCGGATTTCTTGGTTTTGATCTACTAAACTTGCTTGTTTACGAAAGCTGAGAGTAGTAGGCATTTCGATTTTATGCAAGTTTGGTTTTGGAATGGTTGGATTTCATCGAGACTTGACCGAGATGGGGCTTGCTTGAGCTCTTGAGCTTTTACGCCTGCTTGTCTTGGCCTGGTGGAGAAGATGAAGTCTTTTACGCACACGTTTTACGTGCCAGCTAGTGTTTTAGCCTTTACACACACGTTCTTACTTGCTAGCGTAATACTTAGCTTTTACGCACACGTTTTACGTGCCCGCGTATTAATTTCCCTTTACGCACACGCATTTGCGTGCCAGCGTAATCACTTCTACGCCGAGTTCATTCGAACTCTACGCAGGGGCTACTCCGCTCGCGTGGAGTGCTCGCTCGTGTAGAATCTCGCTCGCATGCGGCTTGCTAGCATAGAGCGCTTGCTCGCGTAGAATCTCGCTCTGCACTCTTGCTCGCGTAGAGCAGCCTATCCTTAGGTCTTGCCCACGTAGAGCTATTTTTACACTCGGGGTCTCTTGACCTAGCGTAGTATTGCACGCGTAGAAACCTTGAGGCTTTAGTGTACCCTGTTTGCCATTTTATATTCTTACGCCTTTTTTTATGAGCATGATAATCAAGAATTTATTTAATATGTTTGAAATGATAATTGTACACGACATGGTGTGGAGTAAACATGACATGACAAGATATGACAAGCATGCATGATGGGAACTAATGAATGTTGTTGCGATGGCTAGCATGACATGACAAGAATGAATAGCCTGGACATCATGGACGATTGTGTTTGTACGAATGAATCAGTATTGTCTTGCATCATGTCTAGGGCAGGGACCCCTGAGTACCACGGTCAGGGGTACCTACTGAAACTGACTAAGGCTAATAACTAAAATAATCCAGTAGCCATGAAGAGATTTTCCAGCTACAGGCAATCCCGTTATCTGGGCTCCCCATCATGGGATCTGTAGCCTACCGTCGAGTAGGGCACATTTTCAGCACACTGTCATGTGTTGCACCCACCAAGCTACTTAAGGGTACATACGTTTCTTGGACGATGTACTCACATGAACACAATCCCTAATTGCGTCCGGATAGCCTGAATAGTCTGCAGGGCTTGTGGCTGTTGGAACATCTCATTGCATCTTATTAGTAACTAGGTCTGTGATAACCCTAGTTAGTTAAAGTATCAAGCCGTACTCATTGCTTGGCCCTGAATGTTAGATGTAGAGTCTATCCAGTCCAAGTCTTGTCTTGTTCCAGTACCTGGCTACCTCGGAACATGATTGCTCATGCTTACCTTAGTAATGACTGATCGGAATAGTTTTTCTCATTTTCTAGACATTTGTTGTTCTAATTAAATTTCATGCCTTATTATTATTATCTTTCTTATTATATGTTCTGATATGCTGGTTTTAGTTCTTAAGTGAAGCCTCCTTTGTGGCAGTTGCTCTTTCTGGGATCTGACCCAGCTGGTTTTGTATGGCCAGATACCGGAGCAGCTCCAGAGGATCTACCTATCTTCCAGCCAGATGGTGACCACCAGGCGTAACCTTGGCAACGAGTAAATTTTTTTATTTTGTCCTCTCACTCTATTGTAAAAAAATTCTTTTGAGGCTTTTTAGCGGACGAGCACGTATTAGCTCGATTGCACTTTACTTACTGTATGCCTACGGGGGCTGTAACATGATTGACAAATCCTAGGGCTGATCATGTATGACTGAAACTCTTGCTAGTCCTCACATTTTGTCACGCCCCAGTACCGAAATACGGAGACGGACTAGGCCAGCTACTCCATATGAGGTATACAAACGTCATACGACGATCGTGGCTGTCGAGAGACAAGGGGCATATGCTACGTTCAAGTCTCCTATGGTCACACAGAACATCTATGTCTCAATCATTCAAAGCAAGAAATCATCAATTAATGAACATATAAGATAAAGCAGTAAGGCGTCCCTGACGCTTCTTCAAAATGATCATGGGGGTCTAGCTTTATAAGTTAGCTAGCCCAGAAAGTCATAAGGTACAAAATTGTATTCAGCTGCAGTCTGATTTAATTACAATTATGCAAAGACAAAATGTCTAGATTAGCCGGCTAAACAGGTGCCGGTGGCTAAACGCCAGGACATAAGTGAAGATACTAGAGTGGTGGAGAAGAAACCCACTCGAGTCCCCCGCCTGCCATGCTCCTAGTATGCACCATTGACGTCAGGAAAGAAGTTCGGATCCTCAGGCTCTGCTACGTGATCTGGCCAAACAAAACCAGCGGGGTCAGCCCCGAATATCAAGTACCACAAGGGAGCACAAAAGAGTGAGATAAAATCCCAAGCAAATAATAATAATAACTGTTATTGTAAGAGAACTCTACTAAATGAAGATGCTCGTCCCAAGTTCCATCGAAGTCTAAAGTACAAGCCCGTAATATATCTTCCAAGGTCTGAATAGTTCTCTCTGATTGTCCATCCGTCTGCGGATGATAGGCGGTGCTGAACCTCAATTTGGTACCCAAACTTTGGTGCAAACTCCGCCAAAAGTGAGAGGTGAACCGGATGTCTCTATCTGATACTATGCTGACCGGAACACCATGCTGCCTCATAATCTGCTTCATATACATTTCTGCCAGGTGCTCAGTAGACTGCCCTACTCTGAAAGGAAGAAAATGCGTAACCTTTGTGAGCCGATCCACAATTACCCAAACTGCGTTCCGGCCGGTCGGAGATCTAGGTAAACCGGTCACAAAGTCCATCGTGATGTGCTCCCACTTCCACTCCGGAATAGGAAGCGGCTGCAACAATCCTGCTGGTCTCTGCTGTTCTGCCTTCACTTGCTGACATACCAAACACCTGGATACAAATCTCGATATCTCCCTTTTCATGCCATTCCACCAAAAGTGCTGCTTCATATCCTGGTACATCTTTGTGCCTCCGGGATGAATGGAATAAGGAGAACTATGAGCTTCTGCCATAACTTCGTGTCGAAGGTCTCCACCTGGTACACAAAGCGGTTCTCGAACCTAAGTGTACCATCCTCATGGATTACTAACTCCTTTCTGAGACCTGACTCACACTCCGATCGAAGCTTCTGGATTCGCGGATCCTCTGTCTGGGCTGCTCTGATCCTTCTATTAAAGTAGACTGAATCTGCAAACTGGCCATAACTCCTGTATCTTGTGGCAAGATCACTTCAATTCCCATTTCCTGAAGATCTTCCAAAATGTGCCTCTGCGTGGTTAGAATAAATGCACCACCTCTTCTGCTCAAGGCATCTGCTACCACATTTGCCTTGCATAGATGATACTGAAGATTTACATCAAAGTCCTTCAACAATTCCAACCATCTTTTCTGTCTCATGTTCAGATCCCTCTGGTAAACACATACTTTAAACTCTTATGATCAGTGTAAATCTCTACTCGATCCCCATATAAATAGTGCCTCCCTAACTTAAGTGAAAACACTAATGCTGCTAATTCCAGGTCGTGAGTCGGATAGTTCTTCTCATGATCTCGAAGCTGTCGAGATGCATATGCTATCACCTTACCATGCTGCATCAATACACATCCAAGTCTCTTCTCGGATGCGTCACAATATACTGTAAATCCTCCCGATCCTTCTGGAAGGGTCAAGATCGGGGCTGAGATTAATTTCTTCTTCAACTCTTCAAACGATGTCTGACACTCTGCAGACCAAACAAACTCTACATCTTTATGCGTTAAACGCGTCAAGGGTGCCGAAATCCTGGCAAAGTCTTCCACGAACCTCCGGTAGTAACCTGCCAATCCCAAGAAACTACGCACTTCTGCTACCGTCTTCGGAACTGGCCAATTCTCTACTGCCTCTACCTTCTTCGGATCTACTGACACTCCTGCTCCAGAAATAATGTGTCCCAGGAACGAAATATGGTCCAACCAAAATTCACATTTATTAAGCTTCGCGTAGAGTTGGTGCTCCCTCAAGGTCTGCAAAACTGTCCGAAGATGCTTCTCATGCTCCTCTTTACTACTGGAATAGACGAGGATATCATCTATAAACACTACTACAAACTTATCCAAATAGGGTAAAAGATGCGGTTCATCAAATCCATGAATATTGCTGGGGCATTAGTCAGTCCAAATGGCATCACCAGAAACTCATAATGTCCATACCGTGATCTAAATGATGTCTTGGGTATGTCCTGCTCCCGGACCCTCACTTGATAATATCCAGATCGAAGATCAATCTTCGAGAAGATGCAAGCCTAACTCAATTGATCAAACAAGTCATCAATCCTTGGTAACGGATACTTGTTCTTCACGGTTACTGTATTCAACTGCCGGTAATCAATGCACATTCGCGTCGATCCATCCTTCTTGGGTACCAAAATCACCGGTGCTGCCCAGGGCGAATTACTGTCTCGGATAAACTGCTTCACCTTCAGTTCTTCTTCATGCTGGTACAACTTGTCCAACTCTGACTGCGACATCCTGTAAACTCTGCCGACCTTAGGCTCCGTCCCAGGATTCAGCTCAATGCAAAACTCCACATCTCTCACTGGTGGTAAACCTGGAAGCTCATCTGGAAATACATCAGCAAACTCTCTGACCACCCTTGGAATCTGCTCCTACTCTACCAATACTTCTGCAACGATGCCCTTGGGTCGATCCTCCAATGATCGAACAAAGACAAACTCCTCTACGCCGGGTACATTAAATACTACCCTACCTTCCCGACAATCTATCGTCGTATGACTGTCTCACAACCAGTTCATGCCTAGGACAACGTCAAAGTTGCCCATAGGGAACTCAATCAAAGATGCAGGCAATAATCGCCCACTCACTACAACTGGGCACGCTAAGCACACTCTGCTAACTCCTACGATCCCATTACCAGTGAGTATATTCATCCTCTTTGGCAATGCCTCGAATTCTAATCCAATACGTGTCGCAAATCGTGCAGCTATAAAAGAGTGGGTAGCCCCCGAATCAAATAATGCTACTACAGGAAAAGAGGTAACAGAAATATTACCTGCAACCACGTCGCCTGAAGCTAGCGCATCTTCCAGTGATAAGGTGAAGGCCTGGCCCTGGCCTTGCTGAGCTCCCTCCTGCTGCCTTCCTCGACCATGCTGTCGCTGCGGCCTCTGCGGGCCTTCCTCGTTCTGTGCCTAGCGAAACATCTGAGCCTGCGTGGGTAGACGCTGGGCTAGCGGCCTTACGGCCAGTGCTGGTCCTCTGTTCGGTATTGCCCCTGGAGCTGGCAATGTCGGAAACTGCTGAACTGGCTCTCCTGGCCTCTGCATCATAGGACAATTGGCAATCCTATGGTCTGGACTGCTACACCTCATGCATAACCCATTAGCTGAACGACACACATCCCTAGTGTGCCCTCCCTTACCATAGTAAGTACATCCAATGGACGCCCCCTGGCGCTGCTACTGGTTCCTCTGCTGCTGATGCCGAACTGGTGCTGATATTTCAGATACGGCCGTCCTCCGCGGCGCTCCTGACTCATAAATACGGATGCCGGGCGCTGGCGTCGATGTTCGCTGTACTGCTCCTCCGCCCCTGCTCTGGGAATGAAACCTCTTCTGGCCCCCATGTCTTGTCACCAACCTCTGTTGAGTGAGTTCATGCCTCCGTGCTGCCGTTAAAACGACATCAAAAGTCTGATAGTCGTGCCCTTCTACTAGCTGTAGAATTTCCAAATGAAGTCCCTGCTAGAACCTCATCGCCTTCTCTGGCTCTGTAGCTACCATCGTTGGTGCAAACTGACTCAGTCTGCAGAACTCTGCTGCATATCTATCCACCGTCTTTCCAGCCTGCTTGAGATTGATAAACCTCTGCTATAGCTCATACCGCGCTACCACGCCAAAGTACTTGGCCTTGAATCTGGTACGGAAGCTATCCCAGGGAACATGACGCCTCAGTCCAACCTCTTCTGATGCCCACCAATCGCGGGCGAGATCCTGAAGTATCAGTCTGACCTGGTCAACCTTTTCTTCTGCTGGAACCTTAGCTGCAGTCAATATGGCCTCAGTATCCTGAAGCCAAGCACGTATTAGCCCTCCCACTCTATTGTAAAAATATATTCTTTTGAGACGTTTAGCCGACGAGCACGTATTAGCTCGATTGCACTTTACTTACTGTATGCCTACGGGGGCTGTAGCATGATTGACAAATCCTAGGGTTGATCATGTATGACTGAAACTCTTGCTAGTCATCACATTTTATCATGCCCCAGTACCAAAATATGGAGACGGACTATGCCAGCTACTCCATATGAGGTATACAAACGTCATACGGCGATCGTGGCTGTCGAGAGACAAGGGGGTATATGCTACGTTCAAGTCTCCTATGGTCACACAGAACATCTATGTCTCAATCATTCAAAGCAAAAAATATCAATTAATGAACATATAAGATAAAGCAGTAAGGCGTCCCTGACGCTTCATCATAATGATCATGGGGGTCTAGCTTTATAAGTTAGCTAGCCCAGAAAGTCATAAGGTACAAAATTGTATTCAGCTGCAGTCTGATTTAATTACAATTATGCAAAGACAAAATGTCTAGATTAGCCGGCTAAACAGGTGCCGGTGGCTAAACGCCAGGATATAAGTGAAGATACTAGATTGGTGGAGAAGAAACCCACTCGAGTCCCCCGCCTGCCATGCTCCTAGTATGCACCATTGACATCAGGGAAGAAGTTCGGATCCTCAGGCTCTGCTACGTGATCTGGCCAAACAAAACCAGCGGGGTCAGCCCCGAATAGCAAGTACCACAAGGAAGCACAAAATAGTGAGATAAAATCCCAAGCAAATAATAATAATAATATGCTTCCGGTCATAACCTCGGTCCACAGCCTGTCCTAGCACGATAGGCCAACCCAACAACCAAACAAGGACATGGGTTGGACCACGCACCATGACAGTCCATGTCCCTCGACTACTAATGGAAGGCTCAAGCACAGACAAGTCATTTTTCAAGCGGCCATTCATTACTGCGGCTTTCTATGTTTGGCGGAGTTATCCCCGTGATACTGATTAAAAGGAATCCTCAGATCGTGTCAACCCAGCAGGGCTAGCCAAACCATAAGACATATAACTCATTGATTATGCACCAGTCCCCCGAAGGGCTACAGCGCTAAAACATTTAACACATAGCTCGTAGGAGTCGGATATAGCCCTTCGCTATAGGTGAATGAAACTATATCAGTGGCAGCCAACCCGACACGTCAGGTCTGGACCTGGGGTGGCTAGTATGGCACGATCTCGGGATTCTTTCCACCCAATGCATCTACCAAGTTAGTTGCCTAGTTAATCCCTAGGTTATACTCAGAGTTCATATGTCGTGGTCACATGTTCACTCCTCTAGATGTCGTACATTGTACGAGTACCCCAAGAAAGAATCCGTACTGGCTCATGGAGTCATACGTATATACCCCCTTATTGGTGTAATGTAACACACAACACATACCACGTCATTGCTACTGACCATTACTTATGTAAAAGCTGGACTCTTGGTGGTACTAGCAGTTATCATGTAGGAACACTTAGCGCATAGGATCGCACCTCGGTGCTCACGTAGATTGTACCTCGGTACACACATAGGGATATCCAGCCATCACATAGGTGGTCAGCTCACAAGGGAACAGGCAGCTGAGACTCATGCGACGAAGAACCAACAAGCATATGCGGCTCAGAATGGACAGGCACATGCGGCTAAAAATCAATAAGGTCATGCGGCCAGAGCGAAGGAGGCTTATGTGGCTGAAGGAAAGAACGGGCACATACGGCCGGAAAGAAAGCGCATGCGGCTGGGAGAAGAACAGGGCGCATACGGCTAGGAAAATGCGAGCGTATGCGGCTGAGGGAACTCATGCGGCCGAAGGAACTCATGCGGCTGAAGGAGCAGAAGTCCATGCGTTTAATAAATATGCGGCTGCGAAAGGCTCCTGCGACTGCAACTAGCTTATGCGGCTGAAAAGCTTATGCGGCTAAAAAGCTTATGCGGCTGGAAAAGCTTATGCGGCTACAAAAGCTTGTGCGGCTGGAAATGCCATGCGGCACGAAAGGCTCCTGCGGCTACAAAAGCTTATGCGGCCGGGAAATGCCATGCGGCACGAAAGGCTCCTGCGGCTCAAATGCTCATGCGGCTAGGGTTTGCTTATGCGGCTGCAGGGGACTGTTCATCATCCCCGCTAGAGCCAGCATAGGCGAATCCTCGGAGAAACCCAATTATTGCTTCGGCCATAACTTCCTCTAAACAAGTCGAAATCTAACTTTCCAAAGGCCAAAACTGTGTAGAATCAAATTTCCTACAACATAGGACCATTGGTTTTCGAAAATAGCCAAGTGTGATAGATCAAAACCATGAAAACCCATAAAATCCTAGTTTTTAGGAACTTAGATATACACCAAACTAGCTATCAAAATAAAAAACTTCAAGAACTAAACTTGTAGAGAATGGAGAGAAGAACAAAATAGACCAATAATATTAAGAAAAAATCAAGAATGTAAAATGCACAAAATCTCCTCTTTTTGAGCAAGTTGTACTTGCCTATGGGTGGTGGTGGTTGAGGAAAATAAATGGAGGAGTGAATGAGGAGAGAGAGTGAGAAAGAGGATATTAAATAGGAGTTGGGTTGGTTTAAGAAAACCCTAATCCTTAATCACTCCACTAATGATAATGCTAAAAAAGCCACATGCCACCATTAATAAATATACGAAATTATACACATGCTAAATACAGATACCGTATACGGAATCCATGAAGAATACATATATCGGGATCGGGGGGGACACATTTTGTATGACTAGCTTCATGATCATCCAAATATGTAATGTATGGGACGCCTTACTATTGTATATTTGGTGCTCTGACATATTGTAACTTCTATTACTTGCTTGAGATTGAGACAATAGGCTTATTCATGACTATAAGAGACTGATGGCTTGTAGTTAAATCCTCATATATCTAGACAGCCGTGACCGTATAGCGAGGTGGGTTGCACTTTAATATACGTAGCTGGCTGCGTCTGTCCCCGCTCTCCAATATTCTGGTTCTGGGGCATGACAATTCAAAACCATTATCAAGTAGTAGGAAATCGTATTTTAACACACTCGTGTATAATAGTTAGGATATTCTAACTTATAAGTTTGCACGTACTTAAATTAGGGTACATGTAGGCATAAGTAAATAATCAACGGTTCAAAATTTTCAACCATATTTTTAAGATTTTGGAAATTTACATATTACAATCTCTAAGTCTTCAATGCAATCCATAATAAAATTAATTTAACACCACCAGTAGCCATTTTATTCGTTCAATTTATAGTAAAAATCAAATTATTATGAAGAATTTAAAAATTGAAATTGAAGAGGAAG